>JAJOZX010017375.1:0-49695 GCA_023014485.1 Bathynomus jamesi | reverse complement strand
TTCATATTGTTATGAGGTTGTTTCAGTGGGTATGACACACTCCAGCCAGTGTAAAAATCACCAGTACCATGAAACAAGAACACTTTCAGGTCACCCTCGCAAAGCAAGTGGCCAACGTCTAGTTGGTCAAAATTTCATTTTCCAAACAAGGTAATGACCCAAAACACGAGTCTAAGAACCTTTGCAGGAATTATCTGAAGCTTAAAAAAAAGAGCAGAATGTGGTCATCATTATGGAATGAGCTCCATAGTCACCTGACCTGAGTATTATTAAGATTATATGGACAGTGTCCAAATCTGAAAAGGAAAAAGCACACTCCTAACAACTTGATTGATCTATTAGTAGTGAAGTGATGTCAGAAAGCTGAAACAACATCATCCAAGATACTATCAAATTGATTGAATGAGTGTCACGAGGGGTGCCTGCTGTACTGGCTACAAATGAGTGACACAAAATATTAGATTATAACCTTCATTTTTATAGTCTAACTTATTTATTTTAATAATATTTATTTCTTTTTGTTATTAAATTACGAATCACTAAAATTCCATTGCATTTTTCTGTTATTTTCCAAATGTCAAAAATCGAAGTAGATTGATAATTTTGGCAATAAAGCAGCTTCATATTCTTCCCGTTTAGGATATTGCCTTTAATAATTTATAAATAATCGTATTATATTAACGAAAAACGGGAAACTAAAATCAATTAAACTGTATTGCCCTAATTTAATTTCTCAATTTCGTAATATTAAACGCCTAAAAATCCACTCCTGTTGCTTATTCAAAATGAACTCTAATTATTTCACTTTCTGGCTATAATGGGTTTTGCATATAGATAAGGGCTGTGAGCATTTATATTACGCAACTTGCAGCATGATAAATAGATTAATAAGAGTCAAAATATAAATTATTGCTTTAAATTTCAAATTTAAATTCTAAATATTGAATATTTGTCTTTCAAAATATTACGAAAATTTCACAAAAATTATTGGTGTAATTTTTTTTTTTTTTTTTTTTTTTTTTTTTTGAGGAGGCAGGACAGAGAACTTTAGTTTACAAGGAACAGGACGCATGTGCTGGATTCAGAGAACAAAATTGCTATGTAAATTATATACTCGTATAAATTTTTTGTTTTTGTCCAACACTTTTCTCATTTTAACATAAAAAAAACTAATTCACATTATAGCTGTTAGACAAAGAAACTATTATTATAATTTGATCCAAAACGTGTCCTCTCAGATGTTCACATTCATTCGAAAACATTCGAAACACCGTCTCCTAATTGGTATTGGTTGCATGGTAAACTACATTACAAAATCAACGTGTACATATAGAAAATAACTGGCTGAGAGCGTGTTCTAATGTACAGAAAACAATACACGCATACACGAAATCAGTCTATCACAGACCCTTATATTATATTATTAATCTTTGATTGCCAATCAGAAAGGGACAAAGATTAACTACACGAGATTCTCAGCGCTGTAAGCCCAAATAATAGCAGAGCGCAAGAGAATTACATCGTTCTTCTGTTTTGCTGTAGTCAGAGAATGTTTCATCAATACAGGATTGAAATTATTCAGCAAAATAGAACTGTTCAATTAGCAGTGTGATGAACTTTATCTTTATTTATATATATATATGAAAATTATTTCACGAAAGTAACACGTGAAAAATATTTATGATGAATAAAACTACGAAGGAAACAGAATGGTGCTCAAGCGCTTTCGTCTAATGACATCCTCAGGAACACTGAAGTAAATAAAGAGTTCAAGACTATATACATTATACAGGTTACAAATATATATATATATATATATATATATATAGAAATAAAAATTGTGGGAGGAGCATACAAATTTGTAAGGAAAACTACCAATTTTAGCACTTTACTCGAATTCAACACAAGATCAAATGTATTGTTTACAACCAATTTTATAGTTAATGCCTGAATGATATATAGGTCACAAAAAAATAAAAAAATGTATATAAAAATAAATTGAAAAATAAAAATTGTAAGAGGAGCATACAAATTTATAAGGGAAAACTACCCAAGTTTTAGCACTCTGCCCTTCTTGTCTAAATCCATTCTGAATGAATTCAACACAAGATCAAATGGATTGTTTGCAACCAATTTTATAGATAAGGTCTGAATGATACATAGGTCACAAAAAAAAAATTTAAAAATATATAAAACTAAATTGAAAATAAAAATTGTAAGAGAAGCATACAAATTTATAAGGAAACACTACCAAAGTTTTAGTACTTTACCCTTCTTGTCTAAATCCGTTCTGAACGAATTCAAAGCAACGGGATCGAGTTGAAAAAGACCTTTGCTCATGTTAAAGTTATTTGTAAGTTGGATAATAGCAGACTCAAGAATATTTCTATTAACAATGTTGCTTGAGTGAAACAAAACTGAAGCATTATTCCAATCAATACAGCGGGATAACTCTGACAAATGGGCAAAAAGGGCACTGAACGGCTGTCCCGTTCTAACGGAATATTGATGCTGTTTTACACGCGTGTGCAAATCCTTTCCCGTCTGACCAATGTAAAAGGAATCACATTGTTTACAACCAATTTTATAGATAATGCCTGAATTATTGGTAGGGCTATTTTTACTATGATATTTTTCACAATATTGTTATATGAAAATACTACATTAATATCCAAAAGTTTAAGTACATTAGCAGTGCCTAAAAAGCCTGGGAAAAATGGAAGTACTAAAATATTCTTTGACAAAGTGCGAGTGTTATTATGTATACTCCTCCTACAATTTTTATTTCATATTTATTATATATATATATATTTTTTTTTGTAACCTGTATATAGTCTTGAATGCTTTATTTACTTCAGTGTTTCTGAGGATGTCATTAGACGAAAGCGCTGAGCACCATTCTGTGTTTCCCTTCCTTCGTGGTTTTATTCATCATATATATATATATATAATATATATACTGTATATATGAAAATGAAAAAATTAATGGCAGACCACAGTCCATATAACAAATCTGTACTATAAAAAGGGAGTTCTGTCCGTCCGTTCGTCCCTCTGTATTCCGGATTGGTTGAAAGATAGTGACATCATAGACACCTCATAAAATGGGCGGAGCTCTAGCGCGTGCTTTTCACTCTATGCATTTACGATTCAGCAAACAAAATTATAATTATTTTTAATTAGACAAAAATTTTAATTTTTAAATATCTGTACTGTATATATGCTGTCTGTCTGTCTGTTTGTCTGTCTATCTGTCTGTCTGTTCCACCATAAAACACGGAGACAGCTCCTCGAGAGAAAAAATTATTAGGTAAAAGTTGCTTAAAATTAATCGAAACCTACGGGAAAATTATTAAATGCCTGTTTAGGTTAATTGAATACCCGGTTAGGTCATCTGTCCGCCCTTGACGATTGGTTGGGTTAAGTCGTGATATTTTCGTTAAAACTAACGAAAGTATCACGACTTAACCCAACCAATCGTCAAGGGCGAACAGTTGACCTAACCGGGTATTCAGTTAACCTAACCAGGCATTCAGTTGACCTAACTGATCATTCAAATAACCTAACCAGGCATTCAATTAACATAACCAGTTAGTTAATTTCAATGTTAATATATATATATATATATATTATTTTGGATCACCTGAAGATCAGGGCCCCCAGCCTTCTTTAGTTAACCTTATAAGGCTAACTAACGAAAATATCACGATCTAACCTAACCAATCGTTAGGTCAACTCTACGCCCTTGACGATTGGTTAGGTTAGGTCGTGATATTTTCCTTAGTTAGCCTTCAAAATCTGACTAAAGAAGGCTGAGGACCCTGATCCTCAGGTGATCCATTATTTTTAACTGTACAGTAAAAACAAAAAAATTTAATTTTAAATTTAACCTTGACGATTGGTTAGTTAAATCGTGATATTTTCGTTAAAAAAAAAAGAGCTAAAAAACATATTATATTATTTTTGACTGTACAGTGACTATGTATTACCCGAAAGGTAATAACGGCCTTCCGCAGGAACTACCAAAAATATTCTGCCCGTGGACCGGGATATTTTTGCCAACCAAACGAAGGGCGAGTTCTCTGCTAGTATTAATAATGCGAACTGACAGTAGAATACAATGACAATTCACATACTAAGGATACAAATATATACAGTTAATGAGAAATAATACAGTAATGTTGAAGTTAAGTGGAGCTACAGACAGACGTTTTCATACCATGAATTTCATAGCTTAGAAGACATACGGCAGGACTGATGAATAGCGTGGATAATCAGGATGGTTGATTTTTTAATTCTTTGCATTAGAATGTATTGAGCACGTCTTGTTACCTCTGGGTACCTGTTACCTCAGCAAATGTTTGCTGGTAGCAAACATTTGCGAAGCTGAGCATCTCGGGGGTAATTCATTTAGGAGTCTAAAAGACCTGTTGTACAGCAAATTTAGGGTTCTGCCAGAACCTCTTTTGTAATTCACTCAGAGTTGCTGTCCGTATATATTACTACAGAAAGTATGAAAGAGAGTGTCTTTAGTTTCACTTGAACAGAACCAGAAGTTCCTTTTAGTCATATTCGTTTTCTCATATATGAGTCATCACTCAAGGAGCTGGTGACAGTTTGACCCAAATACTTAAATTCTTGTACTTCCTCAGTTACTTCACCTCTCATTTTAAACCTAATATCAGCTGGCCGATTAGAGCTTTTAGGAACTGTATAACCTTAGTTTTTTGTAACATTAAAAAGAATATCATGTTTCTGCAAATACACTTCGCAAACATTTAATAGCCGATCTAGACCTTTAACAGGGACTTATTAACACCATATCATCGTCATAAACTAAGTTATTTATCCAACTGTTGCCTCATTAAGTGAAACAATTAATTCATCAATATGCATATTAAGCAGCAGAGGAGAGAGCAAGGAACTTTTCCTCACCCCGTAAGAGGAACCAAAACATTCGGATAGTACATTTCCCCACTAAACAGTAAAAGATTCGTGGGAATACCATAATTTCAATAAATTTAATATGTACATGGGCATTTTCCTGTCTTCTAGTTTTTTAAATACTAAATACTGTAGAATGTTGTGGTTCACTCTATCATATGCCTTACTTATATCTAGGAAACAGCTATAAATAAGTGAATTACTGTCAGTGTATTTAAGTATAATTTCTTTCAATACATAGATACATAGATCAGTTGAGCGGGACCTTTTAAAAACAAAATGATGAGATGTCCATAAGTAATCATTTAATCGGTGTAACAAGCTTTTCCAAAGCAGTTTCGATATATATATGTGTGTGTGTGTGTGTGTGTGTGTGTGTGTATATATATATAGGCATCCCTAAACTCCTGTGCCACGAAAGAAAGCCACCAAAACATTCACAAGACTAAAATTAAAATCTGTCGATAAATACGCTACTCCAAATATTCTGAAAGAAGCAAGAATCGTTTACCTCTGGAAAAAATAGTGCTCCAAGAAATCTTCGCCAGATACGGCTGGTAAAGTAGCACTTCAAACTTGTGCGAACGCTGCAAGCTCCCTTGTCATTGGCTCACTTCGCATGTCTTCGCGCTCTACTGCCAGGATTAAGAAAGCCCACACCCATTTCTTTGATATGGGAATAAGATCCAGAAATCGACTTGCCTCCGAGAAGGTGTCGGCATCTATTACTACCTCTTTTAAGGGGTCTGTTGGTTCCTTGGTGGGGTTAGTAGGCCAGGTTTCGGAACGCCGAAACTACATAAAGAACTTGCTCTTAACGACTGCGTGCGCCTGGTTGAGCCTGGGTATCTGTCCTGTTCTACTGACGTTCTCATTTCTTCTTCCATTTTGTCCTTCTTTCCCACTTCTTCTATTTACGCTTCTCTTCTTCCCGATCTTCTTTCTTGGCCACACCGACCGACCGACCAATTCATTCACTCGCTCATCGAACTTCGTCGTATCTACAAGAGCTCCGATTCTTCACCTTTCACTCAACCCTTCTTTGCAATCCTGAAGGAAGACACAACTTTCCTCTGAGACGTATCTTTTGTCCGGAATTCAACTTTCTTTGCCGACTACCTTCGATTTCTTCAATGTCTTCGGCGCGACGTCAACGAAGGTTGGTGTTTCTACAAAACATTTGAAACCTATTCCTCACAATATCGTGCTTTCAAGTAATTCTTGAACCCCATTCTATTGAAGCCGCAGACGCTCCACCTTCTATCTTCTCCATCACCGTTGAACAAAAATCTTTAATTGTCATTCAACGTTTTCTAAAACTTTTTCATATCAATGTTTACGAAACTGGCTGCTGTTATGATTGTAAACAGAGAGGTTAACCAACTCAGAGTTTTCTTGTCCTTGCACTCGGTGATACATATGTATATTGTTACGTAATGACGTAGTTTTTATGTATTTATGGTATTAATTATACCTTTATTTTAACCTGCTTTCATTTTTACCACATCATACATTTTTAACCCAAGGCTATATATATATCACTGATTATATATATTCTTATTTCTCTGTCAATTCGTGTAGGGGGATAATTATAAACCTTTTACAAAAATAATATATTTGTCACAGATCTTATTAAACCAGTTACAATATGACAATGAAATTGTTGAATAGTTGTTTGGAGAAATGACACTTGAGACATTGATTCTTACTCCAAGAATTTGATATTTAGGGTTAACACCAGACACTTAACATAAATTGCATAAGCCAGTCAAAATATGACTGTTAGCTAAATTTTTTGGCATGGAATCAATTACCATGAAAAAGAAAGACTTAATCATAAGACAATTACAGTAATTAAAATGCATAAACGCTTTAAATTTAACTGTTAGACAATTTTAATCTACAAGTGTTAGTTATTTAACTGAATACAGCCGTATTGTAATATGCCAGATCATTTCAAATGAATAAACGCCTACATACTACAATTTTTTAATTGACTTAATTTTTTAGACAACAATTTGGTTTCTACCCGGTCTTCTACCTGATCGTGTACATAATACAATTTCATAGAATTATTTGAATCCTATCTGGTTATTTGACCATTCCAATTATAATGTTTAATGCATGCCTTAGTTACATTTGTTTACCTACTTCCTTTTGACTGGTAGTTTATTCTCTTGAGAATTTGTACTACATTATAATTGTGTATTTTATTTCGACCGAATGTGCGGATCCCGTTTTATTACGGTGAATCAAGGACACACTATTTTCGTTTAACTTTCTTTAGCCAGCAGGTTCGCTTTAAGAATGATTTACGCGTTAGGTCTGTTTTCTATACTTTTGTAGGGAAGACCAATTTAGCATGGCAAGTAATTTACTCAAAATTAGAAGAACTATATATAATATATATATATATATATTATATATATATATATATATATATATATATATATATATATATACAGGGCGTCCCAAAAAAATGTATACACACTTTAAATACTTATAAAGGCAGTGTTTATTAAAATACATTTCATTTTCAAAATGTAATAGAATCTACAGACATTATTTAATTGTTTTGTCAACGCCTGTTTTCAAACTGACGTCCGTTCTGGTCCAGGCACTGCTGATAACGCGAAGCAATGGAATCGCAAACATCACGAAACATTTCGTTTGGTATTTGTGTGCATTCTCGTTCAATGGCTGCTCTCAATTCAGCGACTGTTGCAGGTTTTATAGCGTAGACTTTGTCTTTTAAGTATCCCCATAAAAAAAGTCTAGTGGTGTGAGGTCTGGTGAACGCGGAGGGTATTCTACGAAACCCCTTCGTCCAATCCACATCCACATCGTGCCAAGTACCACTCGCAATACTCCACTCTTCGGTCCGGATCATCTTCATTAATAGCATGGACTAATCTTGGAATGTAACTTTTCCATTGACAGCGCTTCAAAATGCGTTGGACAGACGATTCTGAAATTCCTACCTCACGACTCGCTTGCCGCACAGATTTTCTTGGACTTTGGTGATACGTTTCCAGTACTCTTTCTTGCTTTGTGGGGCTTGTCGATGTCCGTGTCTTCCGGAACGCATCTTGTGGACATTCTGAACAGTTCCATCGGCTTCAAACTTATCTCTAATTCGAGTGATGGTAAGTCGCGTTGGTGGATCTGTTTGAAACTCCCTCCTAAACTGTCTTTGCACTTCAACTGCGTTTTCACACTTCCAGTAGCATTTTAGAATGAATTTCCTTTGTTCAAAGCTTAGTCTGACTGCCATTATTAATTCTAATGGGTTTAACTTGGAAAGAAAGAAACATCAATTGAGCTATCAGCTGTTAAAGTGTGTATACATTTTTTTGGGACGCCCTGTATATATATATATAATATATATATATATATATATATATATATATAATATTATCATATACTTGAGCAAACTTCCATTAGGAACTGGTTTTTTGTTCTTAAAAGGAGAAATAAATCTAATGTTCTTATTTAAATTTAACACAGGTTTGTGAAGGTGAACTTCATTGTTTCACGTTCTGAGATGCACTGCCTGCATGCGTTTCTCAGCCTCCGTCCCTCTTGTCATGGCTGTCGGGCGTAAGATTCTTTATATACCCAAATCAGATTTCCTTTTTTGATTAATCTTATTTGTAAGAATTATTAACCTTTAGAAAGTGTAATTTTACATGCCATTAAACTTATTAATAATGTAACCATTTAATTTTAACGGAGTCTTTCCATTTTATACATAAATGAACGTTCATTTTTGAAACACCTCCTTTCTTTGTTTTGAGGGACGCGGAAAACCACGTGTGTGAATAGCTACATTTCGTCTGAAATGTCATTTTTACATTAATTATTTTCCTAGTTTCGGGATAATATATGTGGTAGTTTTATCCGAACTTATTCAGAATTAAATAGACAATTGAATTCATGTCTTTTTCCCTAAATTGCACGAGTATTTAACATGCATATGTTTTACATTCCATGTACGGGGCTCCAATAAACCTTAGCCCTCCCCTGCCCATGGTTTAAACCAGTGGTTCCCAACCTGGGGTCCCCGGACCCCTGGGGGTCCGCGAAGGTAGTACTGGGGGTCCGTGAGCTTTCATATTTCGAGAGGCTCCAATGGAAATCGTACATTCATCCACGATAAAGCTCAGGCTAAAATTTCAAGTTTCCTCGCTCTTGGCTGGAATTATTAATACTTTTTTAATACGCTGTATTTTAATTGCATACTCACTTATATGTCCTTTATTTGATAGTGAAAAATGAGAAAACAAGTTAATTATTAGTTAATAAAAACAGTTTGTTTGGTAGACGGAATCTTTCAAAAACATGGGGTCCGTGGGAAAAAAATAAACATAAAAGGGGTCCTTTGTGGTGAAAAGGTTGGGAACCACTGGTCTAAACCATTAGAGGTACAGTAAAACTAAACATACCTTACAAAAGAGAATTTAATCCTGCATTTAATGAGAAACAATTAAAACTTGGTGTTCCCGCCATTGGCTTCCAAGACAGCCTGAATTCGCTTTGGGTAGCTTGCCAAAAGTGACGGGAATAGATCTTGATCGTTACGCAAATTTGCTAAAACAGTTTCAATGTGTTGCGTCATTGTATCCTTCGAAAATCGATTTGCTGCAGGTTCTTCAAACAAGAGACATTCAACTGTGTCCTTTATAACTGATCCAATGTGTTCACAGACGTTCAGGTCAGGGGAATTTCCTGGCCATTCTTCATTTCCAAAGAAATCGATCTCATGGTTCCGCAACAACTGTTGAGTGGCTAATGCCTTAAAGCAGGGGGCCTTATCGTGCAGAAATGTGACCTGATCGACATCCATAACATTGTTTGGGTTTCTTAGGAAAGGAATGACATGCTGGGATAGAATAATATCACAAAAATACTGTCCATCCCAACTCTGACCATTTGGCTTCAGCACCCACATGAGCTTCTTTGCAGTGAACAAAACAAACACACCAACACAGTCTGGAATTTTTAATAATTCGCGATAATGTTCATTGTCATCGATTTCATCTGGTGTTGTGGCCCACACTCGATCATTTTGGTAGTTAGACCGACGTGTTACGTAAACAAAAAATTCATCGGAGACAGCTAAATGCATGAAATCATCCACATCCCAATCTTCAAGATAATGGGCAAACCACATTCTGTCATCGAAGTTAAGTTGAGTTTTTCTTGGTTTTGGAAGTTCATGCCAAGGCTTCAAACCTTGCCTTTGACGGTACAGTCGAATGATCTCACCACTAACGATCTTTCCTCTCAACACTTCGATCTCTCTAGAAAGTTTAGCACAGCTGTTTTTCCGCTTACGCGTAACGCTTTCAATGATGTCCTTTGTTTCCTGAGAGAGTGGCAAATTTGGGCGCCCAGATTTGGTTGTATCCATTTCACATTCATCCAAAGTTTTATTCCAATTTCTTTTGACGAAGTCCTCACTTCTTCGCAACATTTGCCAGCCCATGAACGTGTTATAAAGGTGGCTCCAGCATCCCGAGCTTCCCGAAATGTTATTGCTCGTATGCGATCTATCACACGTTGCCTCTCCGAATCACCAATTAATTGAGAAGCCATTATATTATTACTTTATCAGCTAGAGTAATTTTAATACCTGCAATAAATAAATAATTTTATATATTTTTATAATCACTAAAAACTATTTCGATATAAGTAAACATGTAAGCTGCAAATGGGGGGGCTAAGGCTTTTTGGAACCCCTTACTTAAGAATTTCCAAATTGTTTCGTTTACACCCGAAATTACAAAATGCCCCGCCATTTTGACGAACAAAAAAATTCTTTATTTGAGCTTTGCTTAGCTCTCCGTTTGGTATTTATACATACAATTCATTCTGTTTGCATGATCAATTTATTTGTGGGTTAATTTATGACCCGTAATTAAGTAAACATGTAAGCTGCAAATGGGGGGGGCTAAGGCTTTTTGGAACCCCTTACTTAAGAATTTCCAAATTGTTTCGTTTACACCCGAAATTACAAAATGCCCCGCCATTTTGACGAACAAAAAAATTCTTTATTTGAGCTTTGCTTAGCTCTCCGTTTGGTATTTATACATACAATTCATTCTGTTTGCATGATCAATTTATTTGTGGGTTAATTTATGACCCGTAATTAAGTAACATTATTGCATTATTCCCATACATAATAATATATATATATATATATAATATATATATATTATATATATATATATATATACTGTCCTCCTTAGCTGGTCTTTTTCCGTGTCTCATCTATCCTGTGAGCAGTCCAGCATGCTCTCAAACACACACTTCTCTCACTATTTCTCACTACATACACATGCACTTTACACACTATATGATCTTTTCAACATTAAAAAAAATGCATCACCCTCAAGAGCCTTGGAGTTCCCTCGGGAGGGGTCTATAAATGTCCCCACTTCTGGCTACCCCCCTGCCGATACTGGGGACGCAGACCCGGGCAGCGGGGCTGGATCTGCTACCGCCCATTCGAGACGTTCTGAACCTCTGTCTGATTCACTTTTCATAAACTTCTGCAACATTCGTGGCCTTTTCTCAAGTTTTCAATCTGTTGAACACCACCTCTCCTCCCCTCTAAACCTCATCTTCTTTACCTCACTGAAACAGGTGTCTGGGACGACTGACAGCAACCTCTTTTCTATACCCTTTTACTTTCTCTATACTCAATTTCACTCCAAAGGTGGATGTTGCGTATATGTACGCAATGACCTAACTTGTTCTTGTACTCCCGAACTCGAATCTTTCGAATTATATACCCTCTGGCTACGGCTTACATGCCAATCTCAAACTAAATATATCTGCGCTGTTTACCTTTCTCCTCATTCTACTGACTATCCAAAATTCTTTGACTACATCACTTCCAAAGTGGAATGCATTCTTTCCCGCTCTCCCTTTGCTGAAATCTCCATTTTAGGAGATTTCAATGTTCACCACCACCTTTGGCTTTCCTCTCATTTCACTAACATCCCTGGTGAACTAGCTTAAAACTTTTCTATCCTAAACGACCTAGAGCAGATTGTACAGCACCCTACTCGTATCCCTGATCGCCTTGGAGATAGGCCCAACATTCTGGATTTATTTCTTACCTCTCATCCTTCTTCTTACTCTGTGAAACTTTTCTCTCCGTTGGGATCCTCCGATCACAATCTGTTTCCTGTCCAATCTCTCGAATTCTGCCTTTGGATCTTCCCAAGAGGAGGCGCCTTTGTCACTTCGGCGCCGCTGATTGGGAGGCCCTTAGGCAGTACTTCCGTGACTTCCCATGGAATGATTACTGCTTCCGTGGCAGGGGCCCTTCTGAGTGTGCAGAGAGCATCACAGAGGTGATTCTCTTGAGCATGGAGGCGTACATTCCATATTCTCTTTCTACTACTAATGCAAAAAAACCTTGGTTTAACTTTACTTGCTATCCACAACAGAGCGGAGGCTTTCAGAAGGTACCGTCGCCATCCAACTCTTGACTCTCACTCAGCCCAGAATCGTGCAAAATCTGTTCTTCGAATCGCCAAAAATTCCTTCATCCGACAAAAATGTGAAAATCTGTCAAATTCTAATTCTTCTCGCTCTTTCTGGCATCTAGCTAAGAACCTCTTCAACAACTTTACTTCCTCTTCTTTCCCTCCCCTTTTCCATTCTGACAGCACAGTTGCCTTCTCTTCTGACAAAACCGAACTCTTCGCTCAAACTTTCGCTTACAATTCAACCCTGGATGATTCCGGTGCTGTTCCTCTTCTGACTTTATTGTCTGCAATTAAAATCTCTTCTGAAGATGTTTTTTCTTCCCTATCTGGCTCAACTCTAGGAAGGCGTGTGGTTCTGATGGTATTCCTTCTGTTGTTCTTAAGAACTGTGCTTCTGTGCTGACACCCTGCCTAAGCAAACTCTTTCGTCTTTGTCTTTCATCTGGTACTTTTCCTTCCTGCTGGAAGTTCGCTTTCATTCAGCCTTTCCCAAAGAAGGGTGATCGCTCACAACTCTCCAACTATCGTCCAATTGCTTTGATTTCTTGCCTTTCCAAAGTTTTTTAATATATCCTTAATAGAACACCTCTCTTTTCACAATCTTCTTTCAGATCATCAGTATGGATTCCGCAAGGGACGCTCTACTGGCGGTCTTCTTGCCTATCTCTCTGACTCTTGGTTATCCTCCTTTCGGGAGTTCCGTGAAACTTTTGCTATTGCGCTAGACATATCAAAAGCTTTTGATAGAGTCCGGCACAAATCGTTAATTTCGAAACTGCCCCTCCTTCGGTTTCTGTCCTTTTATCTGTGCCTTCATCTCTAATTTCTTTTCTGGCCGATCTATAGCTGCAGTTGTAGATGGCCACTGTTCTTCTCCTAAAGCTGTTAACAGTGGTGTTCCTCAGGGTTCTGTCCTGTCACCCACTTTTTTCTTTTATTTATTAATGATCTTTTAATTTGCACTTCCTGTCCTATTCACTCCTATGCCGATGATTCCACTCTTCACTTCTCCACCCGCTTCCCAAAGCGTCGCTCACAGCAGTCGCTTCATGATTCGCGTAGGACGGCTATGGGACACCTGACCTGTGATCTTTCTGCTATCTCTGATTGGGACAGAGAAACCCTTGTGGCTTTCAATGCCTCAAAAACTCAGTTCCTCCATCTGTCTACTCGTCACAATCTTCCACACGACTATCCCCTTACCTTCAACAACACAACTCAATCCATCCTCTTCTCTTAACATTCTTGGCGTTTCCTTTTCTTGTGATCTTTCCTGGCAATATCACATATACTCTCTTTCTAAAACAGCTTTTAGAGGTTAGGTGTGCTGTACTGCCTCCGCGGTTTCTTCATTCCCACTCAGTTGCTGTCTCTGTACAGGGGTCTTGTTCGCCCCTGTATGGAGTATGCTTCTCATGTGTTGGGTGGCTCAACCCACACAGCCGTACTTGACCGGGTGGAATCAAAGGTTTTTCGTCTCATCAATTCCCCGCCTCTTACTCATTATCTTCAATCTCTCTCTTTTCGCCGCAGTGTTGCCTCACTCTCTCTTTACTATCACTATCATAACGGACATTGCTCTTCTGAACTCTCTAACTGCATGCCTCCTCCTTTAAGGAGAGTACGCAGTACCAGTCTTTCTACACTTTCTCATTGCTTTTCTGTCCAACTATCTAATGCAATGGTTAATCGGTATTTTCAGTCTTTCATCTAGTCAACCGGTCAACTCTGGAACAATCTTCCTCAATCCATGTTTCTTCCTGTCTATGACCTCAAATCTTTCAAACGCAACGTGTCAAGGCATCTCGAAAACCCCGGACCTTGATTTTGGCTCTCTTCTTCTTCTATGGGAGCGGCGCTTTTGCGGGCATTTGCCCTTGGCCCCTCCTTCCTGCATAATACATATATGGGAATAACAGGCAAATTGTGTAACTGGATCTACAACTTTCTCAGAGAACGTCAGCAAGTCTCAAAAATCCAAGGTATATCATCATCAGACTCGGAAGTACGCAGCTCAGTTCCACAAGTAACAGTATTAGCTCCACTCCTATTCATTATCATGCTGGCAGACATAGACAATGAAGTAGCAGGCAACAGTATAGTAGCATCCTTTGCTGACGATACAAAGCTCAGCAGAAAAGTCGTAATGCAGTAGAGGTGGAAGCCCTACAGAGGGACAGAAACAGAATATACAAACGGTCGGAAGACAGACAGCATACTATGCCCGAGATAGACAGAAAATTCAGAGAAGTACAATAGCAAAAGATTTAGAGGTAATAATGACGGATGATGTAAAATTTGAAACGCAGAATCAGATGGCAATAAATAAAGCAAAAAGAGTTGAGGGACAGTTACTGAGAACCTTCAAAAAAAGTGATAAGAATATAATGTTTCTCCTGCTGAGAACACCGATCGTACCAAAACTTAACTAATGCTCACTCTTGACGTTCCCATAAAAAAAAGAAGAAATTAATAAACTAGAAGAAGTCCAGAGGAATTTTACAGCCAAGGACTCAACTACTGGAAGAAACCACGTAAATTAAATCTATATTCTTTGGAAAGAAGAAGAGAGAGATACATCATAAACGACATATGGAAACTTTTCAAAAAACTGGTACCAAACCTCAAACTGAACCCAGTAACCATCCAACCAACACTGGAAAATAGGAAAGGCAGAATGTGTAGTGTCCCCAAACTTAAAGGCCCGCTAAGGGACACCCTCAACACTGAAGGAAAATAGCTTGGTTGTCAGGAAGCCAAAACTTTTTAACCAGCTTCCGAAAGACCTCAGAAACGTTGCAGATGTCCGAGTTGAAATTTTCAAAAGAAGACTAGATGCCTGGCTCAGGATGAGCTTGGGGTATCTGCCTATGTGTGATGGAGGTCGCAAGAGAGCAACTCGATCCTCCATCAGGCGAAGTCTAAAGGTGGGGCCACCAGCTTGACTTCGTGCGAAGAAAGACCGACGCACAGAACTTCTACAGGTGTAACAGGTAATATATATATAATATATATATATATATATATATATATAGTTTACATAAATTATCACCAGTTTAACGTATATATTTAAACCGTAATACGGTTGGCATTCGATAAATTTTTTAAACAAGGCAGGAAAAAGGTCATAAAACGCAAAGGTCAGAAAACCATCGTGACCATCGAAAGGAAAGAAAAGAGAAAGAAAGGGAAAAAATAAATAAAATAAATAAATAAATAATTTGTGTGTATTTCTTTTCTACGATAATTAATGAATAGCATGACCATGGGTCCAAATTCTCACTTAATCTGCAATTTGTGTAATCTGGAAACAACTGAAAAGGCAGCAATGAGATGCGATTTCTGTCAAAAACTGCACGACTTTATCTGCATGAATTGGGATGATAGGAAAATATCCCTCGTCTCGAAAGCTAAACAGATCGCAGGAGTCAAATTTCTGTGTGGCGCATGTACACAGACTGTAAACTCCTTTGTGGTATTTAAAGAAATGGAGAAAGCGAATTCGAGTGTTACAGAAAAAGAGGGAAAATTGGAGAAACAAGAGTCTGGAAATGTTCCAATGAAAATTCGGGTGGATAAGAGGGAAAACGAAATAACGAATAACAATATAATAATGAATAACAATATAATGCAGAATGAAGACATAGATGAAAGAAAAGAGACAGGAAAAAGTTGCGAGGCAGTAAAACTGCCCAACGAACAAAATGCTAAAAAGATAAAAAATAAAAACGTAGGAAATAAACAGCCAAAGAAAAATAATGATAATATCAAAATTAAGAACATAGAAGATAACCAGATAACAAGAATGTAAATACTACGCAAACGGGCATTGCAGATATCGGGATGGGCAATGCATCTATGCACATCCCACATTATGTAGCACACATTATACAAGAGGATACTACAAATTTGAAAAAAGTGCAAGTTCCACCACATTACTGTCTGCAACACCTATGCAAGATATGGGAGGTGCAGATACGAACAAAAATGCCGTTACCACCACCCTCAAAGGAATGTAACAGGTGAACAGGAAAAATGAACATCAAAGAGGGCTACCAATTTTTCTGACGTAGCCAACACAATTCAGCTGCTAAATACCATCCAGCAAATAAAAAGTCAGCTGACAAATATAGGAAACCGAGAGCCGGACAGAAGGTACGCACAAAGACACTTCATGCGTTATCGGGACAACAGGTGCCGACAAAGATAAAGAGAGGCAAATTCTCGGAGGACCACAAGACAACGAAACCGGCACCACCATTGGAAAACGAATCGAATGTATGTGAAAATTATAGAGAAAAAATAAAAATAATCTTAGCCAACATTCAGTGCCTTAAATCATATCATTCCCCCAGACAAAGTTTTATATCTCAAAGGACTCATGCAAGAAACCGGAGCAGACTTTGCATGTCTCACGGAAACCCATCTAAAGGACTGCCAAGCGAACTGTGAAAACTGTGAGTTTTGTAGTGACAAAAAAGAAATAAAAATTGACAACTATAACATCCTCCGAGCCGACAGAACAGTGAAACGTAAAGGAGGATGTGCTATTTACACACGCGAAAGGCATATGGCAGAAATGACTATAAGTACCCCAAACAGCTACGTAGAATGTGTAGCAGCAAAAGTTGAAAAATTAAATATGGTCCTAATTGTAATGTACAGACCCCCGAACACGTGAACCTCAAAATTCTCTGATTCCATTACAGAGGTAAGAAACTGGGTAAAAGATCTACACTCTCCAACCCCAAATATTTTTCTCTGAGGTGATTTTAATTTTCCATTCATGAAATATAAAAGGATAGGAAAAAAATGTGTACACCAAGACAAGTGGGGCACACGACGAAGACCAGGATCAGGTAAAAATGCTACTAGCTCTGGCTGATGAATTTATGTTAACGCAAGAAATAACAGAAAACACAAGAAAAAACAACTGCCTAGATTTGGTGTTCACAAACAACACAACCTAATTGTTAATGTAGAAATATCCCCAACTATAATATCGAATCACAACATTACTGAAATAACCAATATAAAGGAAACAAGAAAGGAAAGAACACGAACAAGAGAAAGAAGCAAATTCGAAATTTTTAATTTTCACTCCAAAGCTATAAACTGGGAAGATGTTGCATCCAGCATGGAAGTAATAGATTGGAAAACCATCTTCGACGCCAAGACAACGGAAGAGATGCTAATGACCTTAGGGGTGAAGACGCTGAAAATTGTGGAAAGACATGTCCCAAAAATACAACAAAGGGAAAGAGAAGCAGGTTCGAGAGACAAAAGAGGTCATTTTTCTGAAAGAGAAAAAGAATTACTTGCAAAATTAAATAACTGTAAAGATAACATCTGAAAAATATTAAATGATAAACGGCAGAGTATTGATGATGTCATACAGGAACTAATTGAGAAACATATAGAAAAAGAAGAAGGCGACGCTCTTGAAACGATAAAGGTTAACTTAAAGTACTTCTATAATTTTGCAAAAAGGAAGTCGAAAAACCATGCGACTATTGGACCTATGAAAAACGAAGACAGTGCTTTATCTGATGATCTAACAGAAGTATCCGAAATATTAAGAGCTCAGTACGAATCATCTTTCAGTATCTCAAAAACTGACAAACTGTTGGGCGATAGAAACGCGTTCTTTGAAGAACTACAAGGGGAAAGTATAACGGACTTCGACTTTACGACAGATGATATTACACAAGCTATAGGGAAACTAAAAGCACACTCAGCGGCAGGACCGGACAAATGGAATGCTACACTGATCAAAAACTGCAAGAATGCAATCGCTGAGCCCATATATTGGATATGGAGCTGATCACTAGACACGGAGAAATACAGGGCATCCTGAAAAGGGCGAACCTAGTCCCAATATATAAAGGAGGAGATCGATCCGAGGCCAAAAACTATAAGCCAGTGTCGCTTACATCTCATCTCACTAAAATATTTGAAAGAATAGTTAGACAGAAAATCTGACTTTTTGGAAACTCGGAAAAAATTAAATGATAACCAACATGGGTTTCGATCAGGCCGATCAGGCCTATCACAACTAATGGAACACTACAACAACATTAATGATGCACTTGAAAGTAATGAAAACTATAATGTAATATACACAGACTTTGCCACAGCTTTCGACAAGCGTGACTATGGAATCAAAATACATAAACTGAAGTATATGGGAATAACAGGAAAAGTAGGGAAATGGATATATAATTTCCTTATTGAGCAGCGGCAAGTCGTTACAGTACAAGGAATATCTTCATCAGAATCAGAGGTCCTCAGCTCAGTACTACAAGGCACAGTATTAGCTCCACTAATCTTCATAATCATGCTAACTGACATAATGAGGACGTTATCAGAGACAGCACAGTAACATCCTTTGCCGATGACACAAAGATCAGTAGAAAAATAAGAAACCCAGAAGTATAGGATCTGACGTGAACAGAAGCTACAAGTGGACGGAAGACAACAATATGAAGTTTAACACTAAGAAATTTCTGCTGTTACAGTACGGAAACAGAGAAGACCTAAAATCCATGGAATATTATACCCCACATGAACAGGAAATTCAGAGAAATTCTAGAGCAAAAGATTTAGGGGTTGTAATGACTGATGATGCGAAATTTGAAGCACAAAATAAGATAGCAGTAAACAGAGCACAGAGAATAACTGGGAAGATATTGAGAACCTTTAAATGAAGGGATAGGAATATAATGATTCCTCTACTGAAAACACTGATCATACCCAAATTGGAATACTGCTCGGTCCTAACATCCCCATAAAAAATGAAGACATTAGACAACTAGAAGAGATTCAGAGACGCTTCACAGCCAAGATCACTAAATCACTGGGAAAGGTTAAGCGAACTAAACCTATATTCACTGGAAAGGAGGAGAGAGAGATACACCATTATCTACACTTGGAAAATAATGGGGAAACTAGTCCCTAATCTTACTCTGAACCCTGTAACTCCCCAAACAACAGTGGAAAGTAGAAAAGGAAGACTGTGTCGTGTTCCCAAATTAAAGGCTAGACAGGGAACATCCTTAACCCTGAAAAAAATAGTTTTGTTGTGAGAGGACCAAAACTGTTTAATCAGCTACCCAAAGACCTAAAGAACACGAGAGGTGTTGCAGTGGACATCTTCAAAAGAAGATTAGACGCCTGGCTCAGAACAATCCTGATGAGCCGGGCGTACCTGGCTATGTGAGGTGGAGAGTACAAGAAACCAACTCACTACTTCAGCAGGCAAACTCGAGAGGAGGGGCGACAAGCTTGACCTTCGTGAAATGAGGAATCATCGCGCGGAACCTTTGAAAGGTTGAAAGATATATATATATATATATATATATATATATATATATATACAGGGTGGGCGGAAAGTAGCTCCCTATTTTGGATTGGTAAAAAAATACGTATATTATCCATTTATTTCAGAAGAAATAATATGAAAAGGTAGGCATACATGGTAGGTTTTCTCTAAAATTCAATGTGGGCTCCAACTCTTTCCACCAGCTTCTGGAGCCGCCCAGGAATGGCGTCCACTGACTTTAGCAGGAACTCCGGCGGGATGGAGGACATGACTTCCCGAATTCGGTCCTCCAGTTCTTCCAATGTCCTCTGTTTGGTGCGGTAGACTTCTTCCTTTACCCACCCCCAAAGAAAGAAGTCGCACGGTTGATATTTATGCAAGATGGCGCCCCTCCGCACTTCGCTCTTGTTGTCCGTGAGTGGCTGGATGCCCACTTCCCTGGGCGTTGGATGGGTCGTCGTGGTCCACATCAATGGCCAGCCAGGAGCCCCGACTTGACACCGTGCGAATTCTTTCTTTGGGGGTGGGTAAAGGAAGAAGTCTACCGCCAAACCGAGGACATTGGAAGAACTGGAGGACCGAATTCGGGAAGTCATGTCCTCCATCCCGCCGGAGTTCCTGCTAAAGTCAGTGGACGCCATTCCTGGGCGGCTCCAGAAGCTGGTGGAAAGAGTTGGAGCCCACATTGAATTTTAGAGAAAACCTACCATGTATGCCTACCTTTTCATATTATTTCTTCTGAAATAAATGGATAATATACGTATTTTTTTACCAATCCAAAATAGGGAGCTACTTTCCGCCCACCTGTACATATATATATATACACATTTAACTGCAAACAACACACAGTATAGTTAATGTAAAGAACGACGCTTGTGTAGAAGAAACGTTCCGCACAAGATGAGGAGGGAGAACGAACAAATGAAAAATGACCGGCAATCGGAAGATCTCGGGTTCGATCCCGGGTGGTTACCTCATTTTTCATTTGTTCGTTCTCCCTCCTCATCTTGTGCGGAACGTTCTTCTACACAAGCGCCGTTCTATATATATATATATATATATATATATGTTCAGTGCATCCAATTAACCTCGAGAAAAATTAATTATGTTTTGCGTCGACTCAAGATAACATTTTTACGATTATTTAACTTTCAAAATGCAGACCCAATTTGCAAGTACTTTCCAGGCAACTCTTATCATGACTCATTAACACCGAATTTGCAGAAAAGAATTTTAAAATTCAGTAAACTTCATTCTCATTTTTCCTATCTTTATTGATTTGTCTATACAGGGTGGCCCATAAGTCCCAATCGGTTATAATTAAAGCGAAAATCCATCTAGTGGATTTAAAAAAAAAAATTGGAAACAAAATTTTTTATTTAAAAAAAAAAAGGATGTTTTAAAATAATCAATAAATGTTTCTAAAGTTATTATAAACATTTTACATTGTTTGATTTTTTGTATGTTTGCTTTAATTATAACCGATTGGAATTTAGGGCTCACCCTGTATATAGCCTATATATATATATAGTACTGCAAATAAAAGAATAAACGTTAACTATTTTATTTATTTATTTTGTTTCTTTTCGCTTCGAATGAGAGAAAATTTAAAGAAAATCCTAATTGGTGTTATTGGCAGCTTTGCCAATAAATTCCAGTGAATAAGTTTGTAGCTCTTTCAAATAAATGTTATAAGACAATGACGAGACTTGGAAACAAATTATTTTTAAAAGGCTTTTTATTTTCTCTCTCTCTCTCTCTCTCTCTCTCTCTCTCTCTCTCTCTCTCTCTCTCTCTCTCTCTTTCTATATATATATATATATATATATTAGAAAACAATTGTCTGATAATGTTTATACAGGGTGGCCCAAAAGGTACCTACCAAGTTTAAGTCTTTATTTCACCAAAACTATTGAGAGTACAAAGATATTTCAAACGCCATTCAAATCAGCATCTCAAGCCATTTATATGACAATGTGTTCGATGTGCTGTCCCTCCACTTCGACGATTTTTTGCAACTTCATCCCAAATTCGATACCAAGCTGTGGAGAACCTCTGTCGGAATGTCGACGATTTCACGTTCAATCGATGATTTCAGTATCTCCAAAGTCTTTTGGTTGCTTTAGTAAACTCTATTTTTGAGTTATCCCGACAAAAAGAAGTCATACGGGTTGAGATCAGGCGAATAGGCAGGCTAATCAATGCCGCTTCCATAGTGCTTCCGATAGTCCAAACCAATAACGTTCTCTCCAAACTGATGTTAAACAAATGGCGTGAGTAGTATAGTGCGTCAGCAAATTTTCATCGAATTCTATTCATTCGTTTCGGAGAAATGTAAGTTAATGTTGGTAGGTACCTTTGGGCCACCCTGTATATATCAAGACAAACATTCAGAAGGACAGTTTTGAATCCTGAATTCTTCGTGGTGGCATCAAAAACAATTAGCAAATGAAGAAGGGTCAAGGGGTGAACCCATAGTCATACCGTACATTTGTGAATAGAGTTCTTTATTGGAATCAAATCCAATGTCACCCACATTACAGTTCACAGGGTTCATGAACATTTTTCCATCTCCTTATACAGGAGGAAAATGACCAACTCATTGGATATTAACAATTTTAGTTACATCCCTTTTGGTTTCAAAGTCACGAGTCTGAACTAGAATCTGGCAAGATTTCTGTATTTTTTACTACTTGGATCTCTATTCATGATGAAATTTCATACTTGGGAAACTTCTTTCCTGTGAACCTGTCATCAAACAGTTAATAAATTTCTCAAATTATATTTCATACAATTGATCTAGTATTTATTGTTTCAAAACTTCCAGGTTACATAAAACTCCCATATTTGGGTACACCTCACACCAAACTTGTTTCTAGTTTGAAATCTCTCTCATATCACTGGGGCTTTCCCCCAGAGCAGCTTCCGGTTTATAGGAATAAACTCAGGTCCCATTGAAAACATTTTGCGCCACAAAGA
Source organism: Bathynomus jamesi (assembly GCA_023014485.1). Taxonomy (NCBI): domain Eukaryota; kingdom Metazoa; phylum Arthropoda; class Malacostraca; order Isopoda; family Cirolanidae; genus Bathynomus; species Bathynomus jamesi. Next base: position 26,949 of record JAJOZX010017375.1, on the reverse strand, counting down.
AACCCTTCCAAACTACTTAAACTCCTTTCTGGTTTATCTATTTATGTGTGCTGACTGCCAAGCCAGTTACGTATGGCGAACATCCCTACAACTTGAATAAAGAATGGGCAAATATAAAGGTTTCTCACGTGGGAACCAACAGACTCGTATCTCACCAAGAACACTTATCTATTCGTCTACATTCAAAACAGTTTTCGCATCCATTTGGACTGAAAGACTTTGAAATACCTTCAATTGGCCAAACGTCTTCATATTAAAGATTTTAGAAACACGTCATATTCATAAAATAAAACCACCCCTGAACGAACAATCTTCTCCAATAAAACTATTATCCTTTAAAGAACAAACTAACCAATTCCTTGTCTTTACCCTCTCAGGAAAGTGGCTCTCTCGGATTGCCACGCTGAAGGTTGGTTCTCTGTTTGGTTGTCATCCTACTTAATTTACTGGGAGGGGCGGCTGTATTACTAAAACTTCCCTTGCTCTCCCTAATGTGTAAATTAAATATGGTGCAGATACCCAAGCTGTTTAAGCGTGTATAAACGAACACACAACATCATCATCATCATCATCTATATATATATATATATATATATATATATATATATATATATATATATATAAAGTGGAATTTTCATAGAACTGTTGAAACGGCTTTTCCGATTTCGACAAGCATACTTTTACTGAAGTATCTTCAATGTCTTCTTATCTCTCATGTTTGCAAACGTACTGAGGAACGAAGCCAAATCACGCCCGATGTTTTGTCGATCAAAAGCGGAAGAGAATCGAGAATTCTCAAGATTCTCCTAAACTCGATCCGAAGCTCGATTTAAGTGGGATGTCATTCTTCTGAAATAGATTCTTTTAAACTTTTTCACTGATTTTTATGTATGATTCACGATATAAAATTGAGGAAAAACATCTTCTTTACATAACTTACTCTCTTTTTTTTTCATTTTACTAAAAAAAAAAAAAAAATTTGAAGTTTTACGAAAATATCAAAATGAAGTCAACTGTAAAAAAAAGAGTTTGATTCTTAATTAATTTGTTAAGGAGTTTGCTAAATGTTAAAAAGGACGATTACATAGCCACGTTGTAACACCCCTTCCCGTTAGTTCAATAAGGTTAAGTGGAGTTGGGTTTGTTCAGTCGTTGGATGGGTGACTGTCTTCAACGTTTAGATGATGTAACGACCCTTGGTTCGGATCCACAGTAAGCCCCTTCGTCATATAAGCGTTGCGTTAAAAGGAGATTAGAAAAACCTTAAATATTATTTTATCGTCAAGAAGAATTTAACAGAGAAACTAATAATGCTAATTTTATGTAAACAATAGTTTGGAGCTAATTAACTTCCTTCGTAACTGCAAAGCTCACGTGAGGACGAGGAAAACCTACAGCTTACTTGGATCCGAACCAATGGCCACGGTGTGAGACGCTATTACAGTGTAGACCTTAATTTTAATGTAATTCTCTACACGGACTGAAATAATGAGCAAAGTTTTAATTTATCTTTGAGAAGGTAAATGAGGTCGAATTTAACCAAAATTTTTAACTTCTAAGTTTTGAACAATGGAGTTAAGATTAAGTTAAGTAACAGTCATTTCAACTACAGGGTGACGACAATGTCTTGTCACTCAGTAAAATATTAACTGGGTTTAGTTTTTCTTTCAAACCCATTTATCACTTAGATCAGTGGTTCCCAACCGGTTTTGGCTTATGGCCCCCCTTAGGAACCTTATTTTTTCCCGTGGCCCCCATAAGCATTATTTTCAGTAGGTAATATGCAGATTTAACTCTATTTTACAAAATAACATTTTCCTGTGGCCCCCTTCAAATGTGCCATGGCCCCCAGGGAGCCATATGGCCCCCGGTTGGGAAACACTGACTTAGATGACCTATCAATGCTTGGTTTATCTGTTGTGAACAGTTTCTTTTCCCATCTCAACAGAGTCATTTTCGGAGGAACTACACGACTGAGTCGGTCCTGGAAGTCTACACGAATATTTTAAATGGTTTTGGGATCAATGAAAGAAAGCCACCCCCAGCCTTCTTTAGTTATCTTTATAATGCTAACTAACGAAAACATAACGACCTAACCTAACCAATCGTCAAGGGCGTACAGTTGACCTAACGACTGATTAGATTAGGTCGTCATATTTTCGTTAGTTAGCCTTATAAAGCTAACTAAAGAAGGCTGGGGGTGGCTTTCTTTCATTGATCCTGGTTTTTGCCATTACATGGTCGCTCATGGACTCAGGTACTAGCCAGTATACGTTATTCAGTCGTATAGTTGCTGCCCTCACACATTTCAAATGGGTGACAAGACACTGTGGACACCCTGTAGATTGATAGTGAATTTTAACTAATTAGTAAGTAATATCAACATTGTTCATTTGGTTGAAAGAAACTATGGATGATTTAAACATTAGCGTTAATATTTAAACTACAACTTAGTTTGCTCGTAAGAATAATTTTTATATTTATGAAATAGACATAGTTTAAAAAAATAAATAGGCAAGGTATGTATTGATTATATACGTTTTACTAAATCCTTCGTTGTTACCAATCTTTCGTCAGGGTTATTTGGGTTCTCTGGGTTTGGGTTATTTCGGTTATTTGGGTTCTCTGATTCAACCATAATTTGAGATTCATTTCATCTTTATTTAATAAAATTGTATTGAAGAGAAAAATGATAAGGAAATCTGTAAAACAAAGCAACAAGTCTGAATGGCGCGAAAGAAGAATATTTTGTACATCGAGTAAAGGAGGGATCTTGGAGGGGAAAGCGGTTCGAATTCCGGTAAGGATGTATTATAATAAATTATCAAATTTATTTCTGTATGTAAATTGAGCTTATATTTACGGCGAATATATTGAAGTTAACGTTAAGAGATAAGATAAAAAAAAGTATGAAGCAAACATTTCAGGAAATTAAACAAATTCCAGCTTGATAAAAAGCAGATTGAATTTAAGAAAAAAATTTGACACAAAGAAACGAACTCGTAAGAAACGGTTAAGTATCTCTTCGTCTCTTCTGTGATTTAATTTAATTTTAAAGATTTTTTAAATGTTTTTTTTTTAAATAATTTCAGTATTACAAAAAGAAGGAAAAGATTCTTAGTGAGTGTTTCCGTTAAAGGTTGGTTCATCTATATTACGTCCGTCTAACTGAGGAAACTGAGAGGAGATTCCGTATAAAGTGGTTTATATATCTTTACTGAGAAGTTTTTTTTGTGTGTAATACTTGCTTGCTGGAAACGAGTATTTGACAACCAACCATGCCATTTAAATCTGTTACCAGATAAATAACCATGGTTAATCAATATAGTCACTGCCTGGCAGAATTAACCACTTAAATTGTTTGTCATCAGAAAATTAATCCTGTATTTTTATTGTTTTAACTAAACAATTCGCTTGTATAACTTTAGTATAAAGGAATATGTTTCAGTTAGTTTGTAAAATATAAAGTTTTGCAAAGAAAGTTCGTAACAGACGAATTCATAATTTTTAAGTAATAGATGACGAATGTGTGTATACAGGGTGTTTCACAACCGGTCTGCCATACTTTGGGGGTGATTTGTGGGGATGATATCGAGTAAAAAAGTTAATACAACTTCGGTGCTATTTCCAACCGTTGCGGAGCTCCGAACGTTTTAAGGTGCACGGAAAAATGTAAACGAAAGTATTAGTCTGATGTATTTATTGCTACATTTCATGAGAGCCACCTTATAAATGTTCAAAATGTCCGCCTCGGTTTTCAATGCGCAGCTTTGCTCGTTCTAAACAGAGTCCACTGCCCATTGAATCATTTCGGAGTGTTCTCGTATGTAAGCAGCGACATCCATAATCCGACGCAAGAGTTTCGCTCTCGTTTGTACTTTCGTCTTGTAGACCATCTCTTTCATAAGGCTCCATAATAAGAAATCTAACGGGGTTAGGCCGGAGATCTCGGGGGCCACGATATTGGACCAGCACGACCAATCCAACGTTTCATGTATTGCTGATTCAAGTAATCCGTAACATGACGACCAAACTGTGGTGGCGCCCCATAATGCTGAAAGAACATCTTGCGACTTGTCTCCAAGGGCACGTCCTCCATCAAAAGTGGCAATTCGTTCGTCAGGAAGTTCAGATAAATAGCAGTTAACCGTTGTTCCAAAACGAACCGTCCAATCAGCTGATCTCCAATTACACCGCACCAAACATTCATCAAGAATCGATGTTGAAAGTTTCCTTCAACGATACCGTGAGGATTATCGTCTATTGTTAATTCCATCCCGAATGAATTGTGCTTCATCAGTAAACAGTATGCGATTAAGAGTTTGGCGATGCGTAACTATCCACTGGCAAAACTGAACACGTTTATCGTAATCATCCGGTTGAAGAGCTTGCACACGTTGCAAATGATAGAGATACAAACCCTCATCATATATGGTTCATCATACACGCGATGCGGATTCACCAATTCGTCTAGAAATCCCTCGAACATTGGTTGTTGGGCTACGTTGTACTGGGCCCAGTATGCGCTCCTCCACAGCAACGGGCCGTCGTGCTACATGTTTTTGGTTACATGGAACAATTGTTCCCTTAATCTCTGGTGTGTGTCACTAAACAGTTGCCTGTTCGGTATTCGGCGGTTCAGAAAACGTCTTCAATATTCTTCAACTACGCTCTGCTGTTACCATCACAGAATCCATAAATGAAATAGATATCAGCGTATTCAGCGGGTGTGAACTGTTGATTCATTTTGATTGTTCAACTTAGCTCAACACAGTGCCACAGATCAGAACCAACGAAACAAAAAACTGAGGATTAGTAGTGGTAACTTCGTTACCAAACTACCACCAGTGCTGCTATCTACCGAATTACACACAAGTAGGGATTTGTTGTTTGCACGTCTTAAAACGTCCGTAGCTCCGCAACGGTTGAAAATAGCATCTATGTTGTATTAACTTTTTTACTCGATGTCACCTCCGAAATCACCCACCAAAGTATGGAAGACCGGTTGTGAAACACCCTGTATATAATAATAAATGATCAGTGAACACGGCCAGAAACTGGCACAGCGCTCAGACCAACTAATGCCGCTCATTGTCATAATTCCTGTACTATTGTTATCTCGTTATTAGCATCATCGAGGTTGAACCCCCTGTCTTCACTTCGTTTATAGGGAAACAGTGTTAATCACTGAGCTACTGTGGCTGGCGTGTGTATATGCAGAAAATACACTTCTCATTAGGAGAAAATATGGAGTAATAGGTTCCGTTAGTCAATCATACCGATCGAGTGACCCATTTAAAAGGGAAATGTTTAAAGCAGCTGAATTGAAGAGAATTTAAATGAATTTTTATTACATTATTTCAGTAATGAAATTTTATATACTGCTCTGATAGAATTAATTAATTAATTCGTTCGTTAAAACGCATGTGTAAAGAAATTGCTTTAAATATAAAAGACTGATAGGTGTCCTGTACCTGAATGAAAGTCCCAGCCATGGAATGTTCAAATTTATTTCTGAGTAATCGGAATGAGAAGCGATGGTCTCGCTGTTCTTAATTTTACTGATTTATTTCTTCTTTCTTCAACGATGACGCCGTGAGCATCCATTAAGATAAACCTTCGTAGTTATAGGAAAATAGTTTAACTAACCAACTAAAATTGGATTTAAAAACGCTTTCTAAATAAATATAATCGTCATAATTTTAAAATTACAAATTAGAAGCAACTTCTGAAGAAAACAAAAATAGGCATTTAATTTTATTTTACAGTCACTTCGCGTGTACCATCACCTTTACTTTGAACCGTAACACCTATAAACTGAACAACCTGTAACCAGAAAACGTGTAATTTGAACACCTGTACCTATCGTTCCCAGTGAAGCAATAGATATAATTCGCTTTCGAGCGAGGAACTCTTTACAAGCGTTCATGGGAACTCGGCAAATGCGAGACTTTTTTCCGATTTTCTTATTTTTCTTCTTTAAGAGAAAAGAGGAAACGGGAAAAATGTTTCCTCACATCCAGTTTTCATTCGGAAATGGATTTTTTTACCCCCCCTCGCGTTTCATTGATAAAAAACGAGAAATTGATATATTGACTGGTCAAAGATAATGTATAGATGGACTCAGTCACATGTATTAGGTACTGTCACAAAGTCAGGAGAAGAAATACAAGAAAAATATGAGTGTTCTAAATATTAGAAGCAATAATTTTAGTGAAATTATAATAACATTTTGATATTTTATCTGTCTTCCATTTACTTTTATTACTTCTTTAACTCTTCGAGGCATACTTCCTGCGAGTACAAGCCGTTTGCAAAAGTCACTGCCGATCCTGTTCGATTCATTATTTACGAGTATTTTCTTAGTAGTCTGATTTCGATGAACACAGCAATTTTTAATAATTTTCCTTAAAAACTCCATAATTGTTCAATCGGATTTAAGTCTGAATACTGAGGAAGCTAGTTGAGACAGCACATTTGTTCTTTTGTTCCATTGCGTTAACTCCTACGTTATTATTATTACTACCAGCATCATCGGGTTCGAACCCCCGACCTTAGTTTTTTTCACTTTGCTTTTATTAAGAAATAATCAGAAAATATTGTGGATTGTAAATATCTTTCAGAATGAGATTGTAGACACCAATCGACTAGGGAAGTACTCCAGGAGATGGGGGACGTTAGGCAGGAGACATGGAGTGCTGGAACTCCCATTTCTTCTGTCACTGTCCTCCTTAGCTGATCTTTTTCAGTGTCTCATCTACCCTGTGAGCAGTCCAGCATGCTCTCAAACACACACTTCTCCCTCGATTCTTCAATACACATAACTGTATCATACATACTACACAATTTTTTAAAAATTAATAAAAAATACGTTGTTTCAAAAGCATCGGAGACCTGGATTTCGGCTCTCTCCTTCTTTCATGGTGGGGGGGGGGGGGCCTTTTTGCGGGCGCTCTCCCTTGGACCCTCCTTCCTACATAAAAAAATTAGATAGTTGTCGAGTATTACACAGACAGACTTCAGATATCTAACTTGAGGATGAGAAACATGCTAAAGTTAGACACATTTTTTTAATGATTCACAAATTGGTAAACAAATATAGCGAGAATATTTTCGTGAAATATTTAAGCGTGATATACAGGTAGGAGAAAAGTCTTTAAGAATTTTATACATACAAATAATACTAATAATAATAATCTTGAAGACTTTTCTCTCACCCTGTATATATATATATATATATATATATATATATGATAAGTTTTATTGTCAGGATATAAGTGCCATAACATAGTACAATATTGTTGAAGGTAATAAATGATAAGATAAATCAAACAATAATACATTTACAAACAAACAAACTAAAAATTATGACATTACATTAAAACAAAAAATTTAAAGGACAAATAGAACAAACAATTCATTCTATGGAATATAATGCCCGGTTAGGTTAATTGAGTGCCCGGTTACATCAACTGTACGCTCTTAACGATTGGTTAGGTTAAGTTGTGGTATTTTCGTTAGCTTTAACGAAAATATCACAACTTAACCTAACCACTTGTCAAGGGCATACAGTTGACCTAACTGGGCATTCAGTTAACCTAACCTGGTATTATATCCCATAGAATGAATTGTTTGCTTTATTTGTCCTTTAAATTTGTTGTTTTAATGTAATTGAATTTGTTGGGTTGGGGTACCCAACTGCAATAGTGCCGAAGGAAAGCGAACCAATTAATCAATATGACTGATCCTTCATTAAAAAATAAACTCTGTCTATTAGAGTGGGTTTTTATTATCATATTTTGACCTTCACGTAGAAAAGTGAAGTTTTTTGCATTTACTGGTGATGCATGCTGGTGCATAGATACTGTACTTAAATCCAGTAACACCCAACAGTCATTCGCATTTATGATCTATAGGAAATTAAGAACTGATCAGTCGCCGCAAAAGTACTATAGCTTTCAAATTCGTGAAAAAATTAGGGACACCCTTTATGCAATGCATATAATTTTATGCTTCTGTTAAACAAAATGTACTAAAAAATAGAAATACACATCACTGACGTTAAATGAATGCATTTATTAATAGAAATGGCTAAAAATGGAAACCCAGCAGACACGTTCAGGGTTAAAAAAAATTCAAAATTCGAACATAATATATTTGAATCCGATTGGGAATTGACTTTATTAAGGCACGATTTGAATTTTGCATTTTGCGGCATCAAAACAAATTTCTACCTTCATTAATATGTTAAAATGACGTCACTTCCTTTTTATTACTGATTTTTCAAGTTAATGTAGATAAATCAGGAATAAAATTTTTTTTACAACCATTGTACAATACTTGATGACCAATTCAAGTGTATAAGTCAACTATACGTTGATTACACTAACCATGCAAGCTTACGAGTATTTGGTAAAATTCCAGACTCCAGACGCAGTTCGGAGACAGAGTTCATACTTAATAACCTAACCTAATCGAACCTAACCTAATCGAACCTAACCTAACAATCTACCCAAACCAACCTAACCTAGCCTAATTAAACTAAATCAATGCATTACAAAGCTATTATAGACTCTTGTCTCCGACCTGCGTTTGGATTCTGGAATTTCGTCGCAATTTTTCTTGTAGCACAGCACTTTTAACCTTTTCAGGACGACAGGTACAAATTGGTAGCGTTTCAAATACACACAGTCATAACTTAACCATACAAAAAATTCTGGCTTTAAGGGGTTAATAAATGTTGATGGCAGTCGGTGAATGGTTCAATCAACCGTATTAGATTGATTTAAAATAAGATGTTATGAAGTTGCTTAACCTCCTTCGAAACAGCAAAGGTTGTATAACAGAGCAAACCTACCACGGACCCCTATATCATCTGAACACAAAAAACTGTCACCCACCTACCAACTGAACAAACCTAATGATTTCACGAGAAGCGGAATTACGACGTGGTTACGATATAGTGCAGTGGTTCTTAACCTTTTTACTACCATGCCCCCTCTAGGAATTGGTCCTTCCCTCCACGCCCCCTCTAGGAATTGGTCCTTCCCTCCACGCCCCTCTAGGAATTGGTCCTTCCCTCCACGCCCCTCTAGGAATTGGTCCTTCCCTCCACGCCCCCTCTAGGAATTGGTCCTTCCCTCCACGCCCCCTCTAGGAATTGGTCCTTCCCTCCACGCCCCCTCTAGGAATTGTCCTTCCCTCCACGCCCCCTCTAGCCTTCCCTCCACGCCCCCTTCAATCAAAATAACATTCTCAATAACTTCTCAATATTAGCCCATGCTCTCGTTAAGAGAATAACAAATACAATTAGAGAAATTCCTGTTTCTAGGGGGCGCGCCCCCCCGGTTAAGAACCACTGATATAGTGTATTTGTCAGATAGTTATATAACCATGTATTTTGTTTGTTGTAACCAAGGATTAAGATTTTGATATATTGTTATTTATATTGCAAAGCATTAATTCTACCTACAGGCGGTAGAACCCTGCGTGTGGGCCACCCGAGTGCAGACATGTCAACTCTCATGGATTTTCCGTGAGACTCACGGATTTTAGTCTCAAACTCCCTTATGTGGAATATGTTTCCAGTTATCAAAATCAGGCACAGACAAAATCAGGCAAATCTCACGGACTTTCATACTTCAAAGTTGACGTCTTTGCGAGTGTACCTATCCCGAGTTAAATAATTTATAAACCTCACTCACTCCGAGTGGAATAAACACAACATTTTCGACTGTATTTGAAATATACATCTAACAGTCTGGAAGTAAATTATTAAAATTGCGGAGGTCTGTTTATAAAGCTTGTAATTTATATTTAAAAATTTCAAATTGAATTTATTTAAGATAAATAACACTTTCAAAACTAGAAATTTATTATATGGGATGAAACAATATATATATATATATATATATATATATATATATATATATATATATATATATATAGATATAAACAGACCGTGCATGGAACAAGGAACTCTTCTGGGATAATTAAATCCACTATAGTCCGAATAAGTAATGGTAAATGACAAATACCATAGTTTTTCTTTTTCATGATGCTAGCCCGACGTGGGCAACGGGCCACTCGCAAAGAGGTCCCATAAATATAGCTTCCCTCACCAGCTATCTGCAAAGCAGACAGGATCCAGCTTTGGGATCCTGTCTGCTTTGCAGATAGCTGGTGAGGAAGCTATATTTATGGGACCTCTTTGCGAGTGGCCCGTTGCCCACGTCGGGCTAGCATCATGAAAAAGAAAAACTATGGTATTTGTCATTTACCATTACGTATTCGGACATAGTGGATTTAATTATCCCAGAAGAGTTCCTTGTTCCATGCACGGTCTGTGTGTATCATAAAAAACTCAGGGAACCATTCTGAGTTCATTCCCATATATATATATATATATATATATATATATATATATATATATATATATATATATATATATATCCTTAGTGGCAGAATAAAAACTCTATCATAAAAGCAAGCACAATCTATATTAAAGGAATAAGCAATGGGGTGTGTGTGTGTGTATATATATATATATATATATATATATATATATATATATATATATATATATATATATATATATATATATATGCAGTAAAATCACAGAATAACACGTGATCTTATTAATAAGCAAACAACCACAGGGAAAAAGGAAATGAAAATGAAACCCGAAATCCGAGCGCTTTCGTGATATATTCACATCTTCAAGGACAAAGAAATAGAAATAGAAAGAAATATCCCTATTTCTTTCTTGTCCTTAAAGATGTGACTATATCACGAAAGCGCTCGGATTTCGTGTTTCTTTTCCTTTTACCCCATGGTTGTTTGTTTATATATATATATATATATATATATATACTAGGTGAGGTACCCGGCGTTGCTCGGGTTAATTGAATGCCCGGTTAGGTCAACTGAATGCCCCAAAACTCCCTCACCCCCCCTTTATGCAACTTGGGGCTACCCCCCTCCCCCATTACCCCACCCCTCCCCATTACCCCACCCCTCCCCCATTACCCCCCACCCATCTCCCCCACCCCCACCCCTTCCACCCATTACTCCCACCCCCCCCTTTCGGGATAAATTTCACAAACAGACAAACAGACAGGCTAAACTACAGAAAAGAACGCAGCCGTGAAAATTTTTAGCTTCACATTGTGTCAAGATTTCTGAATCTGATCAGATATCCCCCAAAACCCAGCTAACCAAATAAATTAACTCTCAATTAGTGTCGGTTCAATTATTTGGTCAATAAAACTATAGAAAAGAACACAGTCATGAAAATCTTGAGCTTCACATTGCCGCCCGTAATACAAACAGACAAACAGACAGGCTGACCGACTCTGTGTTGACATTCGTCATCCCATAAGAGCTTCCCGTGCCAAATTTGGTAGCTCTAGGTCAAACGGTTTGCGCTTGCATAAAGGACAGACAGACAGACAGAAAGGCGAAAATATAATATATATATATATTATATATATATAATATATATATATATATATATATTTACTCCAATTAAATGATTACCTATGCACATCTAATCAGTTTGGTTTTAAAAGGTCCCACTCAACTGACCTGTGTATCATCGTACTTAAGGAAATAATATCTAAATACAATGACAGTAATTCACTATTTATAGCTGTTTCTTAAATATAAGTAAGGCATATGATAGAGTGAACCACAATATTTTATTTAAAAAAATAGAAGACAGGAAGGTTCCCATGTACACATTAAATTTATTGAAATTTTGATATTCCCACCAATCTTTTACCGTTAGGTGGGGCAATGTACTATCCGAATGTTTTGGCTTCTCTTGCGGGTTGAGACAAGGCTCCTTGTTCTCTCTGCTGTTTAATGTGTATATTGACGGATTAATTGCTTCATTTAATCAGGCAACAGTGGAATGTTGTATAGATAACACAAGGATGATATGGTGTTAATAAGTCCCTCTGTTAAAGGTCTGGATCGGCTACTAAAAGTCTATGAAGTGTATTCGAAGAAACATGATATTCTCTTTAATGTTACAAAAACTAAGGTTATGCAATTTCATCCTAAAAGCTATACTCAGCCAGCTGATATTAGGTTTAAAATGAAAGGTGAAGTAATTGAGGAAGTACAAGAGTTTAAGTATTTGGGTCAAACTATTACCAGCTCCTTGAGTGATGACTCGGATATGAGAAAACAATCTCGAAGCCTTTGTGCTAAAGCGAATATGACTGTAAGGAACTTTCGGTTCTGTACAAGTGAAGCTAAAGACACTCTCTTTCGTACTTTCTGCAGTAATATATACGGACAGCAACTCTGGGTGAATTATAAAAAAGGTTCTGGCAGAACTCTAAATTTGCTGTACAACAGGTCTTCTAGACTCTTACATAAATTACCCCCGAGATGCTCAGCTTCGCAAATGTTTGCTACCCGCAATGTCCAGAGCTAACCAGAGGTAACAAGACGTGCTCAATACAGTCTAATGCAAAGAATTAAAAAATCAACCAACCCGATTTTCCAAGCTATCCATAAGTCCTGCCGTTTATCCTCTAAGCTATGGACTTCTTGGTACGAAAACGTCTGTCTGTAGCTCCACTTAACTTTGACATTATTGTATTATGTCTGATCAACTGTATATATTTATATCCTTAGTATATGAACTGTCATTGTATTAATAATATTTGTTATATATATATATATATATATATATATATATATATATATATATATACATTATAACTGCAAACACGCAGTATAATTAACGTAAAGAACGACGCTTTGTATAGGAGACTTATCCGCGCAAGATGAGAGCGAAAGAACGAAACATTGAAAAAATGAGGTACCCACCCGGGAATCGAACCCGGGATCTTCCGATTGCCCGTCAGACATGATAACCACTACACCATAGGCCTCACCCAAACAAATGCTCGTAATTCCTCTACATACGCGCAGAAACCAATACCCCAAAGGGTCACCTCCCGCATGCCGTAACATTTATACATTATAACTGCAAACACGCAGAATAATTAACGTAAAGAACGACGCTTTGTATAGGAGACTTATCCGCGCAAGATGAGAGCGAAAGAACGAAACAATTGAAAAAATGAGGTACCCACCCGGGAATCGAACCCGGGATCTTCCGATTGCCGTCAGACATGATAACCACTACACCATAGGCCTCACCCAAACAAATGCTCGTAATTCCTCTACATACGCGCAGAAACCAATGCCCCAAAGGGACACCTCCCGCATGCCGTAACATTTATACATTATAACTGCAAACACGCAGTATAATTAACGTAAAGAACGACGTTTTGTATAGGAGACTTATCCGCTCAAGATGAGAGCGAAAAAACGAAACAATTGAAAAAATGAAGTACCCACCCGGGAATCGAACCCGGGATCTTCCGATTGCCGGTCAGACATGATAACCACTACACCATAGGCCTCACCCAAACAAATGCTCGTAATTCCTCTACATACGCGCAGAAACCAATGCCCCAAAGGGGCACCTCCCGCATGCCGTAACATTTATACATTATAACTGCAAACACGCAGTATAATTAACGTAAAGAACGACGCTTTGTATAGGAGACTTCCCGCGCAAGATGAGAGCGAAAGAACGAAACAATTGAAAAAATGATGTACCCACCCGGGAATCGAACCCAGGATCTTCCGATTGCCGGTCAGACATGATAACCACTACACCATAGGCCTCACCCAAACAAATGCTCGTAATTCCTCTACATACGCGCAGAAACCAATGCCCCAAAGGGGCACCTTCCGCATGCCGTAACATTTATACATTATAACTGCAAACATGCAGTACAATTAACGTAAAGAACGACGCTTTGTATAGGAGACTTATCCGCGCAAGATGAGAGCGAAAGAACGAAACAATATAGTGTCCATTAGTGTGTGTGTATATATATATATATATATATATATATATATATATATATATATCAGGGTGTCCCATAAGTCCGGCATCATAGGAGAAATTCATATTTTTCTATTTCTACAAACCATAATTCATATTTTTCTCTTTCTACAGGCCATAATGTCTGTGAGCAAGGAAGAACGAATCCAGATAATTCTACTCATAGGAAATCGGAGTCAAAGAGAGGCCGCTGCTGAATTTAACAGACTGCATCCAGACCGCGAGCCAATAACACAGAGTTGTGTTAACAGACTTGTTGCAAAGTTCAAGGAAACAGGATCCATAGAAGATAAACCACGCAGTGGACCTTCAAGGAGGTCCACTGACGATGATGCAGCGACTGCTGTCCTGGCTCATTTTAACAGAAGTCCCAATAAGTCTCTTCGGCGATTGTCCGCCGAGACAGGAGTATCATCGAAAAGTAGCATCCATCGCATTCTTCAGGCTCACAAATGGCATCTATATAAACTTCAGATCCTACAGAAATTAAGCGAAGATGATCCAGACCGGCGGATGGAATTTTGTGAATGGGCTACCATTCTGTTTAGTGACGAGGCTGTTTTTTATGGAAATGGTGAGGTAAATCGACAGAACACCCGCTACTGGTCTCAAAACAACCCTCACTGGTATACCTCTTCAAAGGAACAAGGTGCATCTCGGGTGATGGTATGGTGTGGCATTTGGAAGGATCGCATCATAGGCCCCCTCTTTTTCGATGAACATGTCACTGGAGGCACCTACCTACGTATGCTCAAGGAAGAAGTATTTCTCAGTGTCTTAAACGAAGAAGGAAATTTCCCAACATTGTTCCAGCAAGACGGCGCTCCTGCACATTACAGCACCCAAGTAAGGGAATACCTGTACCACCAATTCCCTGGTCATTGGATAGGACGTCGAGGGCCCGTGGAATGGCCTGCTCGAAGCACGGATCTTACGCCACTAGAGTGTTGAACATTTGCGGCAGCGCATTATTAGGGCATGTAACACCATTACTCCCGACATCATTCACCGTGTGCTTGCTGACTGGGTATCACGTCTGAATTTGTGTATTGAAAACAATGGTGGACATATTGAGCACGTTCTCTAAATAAAATCTTTTCTTTTGCCTTTTTTTATTATTTTTCCTATGATGCCGGACTTATGGGACACCCTGTATATATATATATAATATATGAAAATTATTTCACGAAAGTAACACGTGAAAAATATTTATGATGAATAAAACCACGAGGGAAAGGAAACACAGAATGGTGCTCAAGCGCTTTCGTCTAATGACATCCTCAGGAACACTGAAGAACATAAAGAGTTACAGCCTATATATAGGTTACAGAAAAAAAAATATATATATACAATAAACGGAGAAACAAAATTAAAGGATTGTGGGAGGGGCACAAATTTATAAGGAAAAACTATCGATTTTTAGCACAAGATTAAATGAATTGTTTCCAACCAATGTTATAGATAAAAAAAAATATACAAATTTATACTGGAAATCTGCCCGGGTTTTAGCACTCTGCTCTTTTTGTATATAAAAATTGAAAAATTATCGATTTTTAGCACAAGATTAAATGAATTGTTTCCAACCAATGTTATAGATAAAAAAAAGAAAAATATACAAATTTATACTGGAAATCTGCCCGGGTTTTAGCACTCTGCCCTTTTTGTATATAAAAATTGAAAAATAAAAGTTATTAGGGTGGCATACAAGTTTACCAAAGATTTAGCGTTCTACCTTTCTCATCTAAATCTGTTCTGAAGGAATTCAAAACAACAGGATCGAGTTGAAAAAGACCTTTGCTTATGTTGAAGTTATTTATAAGTTGGATAATGGCAGACTCAAGAATATTTCTATTAACAATGTTGCTAGAGTGAAATAAAACTGAAGCATTATTCCAATCAATACAGTGGGATAACTCTGACAAATGGACAAAAAGGGCACTGGACAACTGTCCTGTTCTAACGGAATATTGATGCTGTTTTATACGTGTGTGCAAATCCTTTCCCGTCTGACCTATGTAAAAGGAATCACATTGTTTACAACCAATTTTATAGATAATGCCTGAATTATTGGTAGGGCTATTTTTTACTATGATATTTTTCACAATATTGTTATATGAAAATACTACATTAATATCCAAAAGTTTAAGTACATTAGCAATGCCTAAAAAGCCCGGGAAAAATGGAAGTACTAAAATATTTTTTTGACAAAGTACGAGTGTTATTATTGACACGATAGAAAGTTCGTTTTGCCTTGTTGAGACAAGATTCCATAAACGCAGATGGATAACACAGATCACTTCCAATACCGTTGATTTTTTCTAATTCGGCATCGATGTATTCCGGACTGGCGATCCTAAGGGCGCGGAGAAACATTGAAGAAAAAATGGCCTTCTTAGTGAGGGTGTCATGTCCTGAGTAAAAGTGTACGTAGGACAAATTGTTTTTTTTTTTCCGATAGATACTAAACTTAAAACCTGGGCTTTCCCTATGTACACGCACATCCAAAAATGGGATTGAATTGTCTTGTTCCACTTCTAAAGTAAACTTAATGGAGGGGACTTGATCATTTAACTGAAGGAGGAAGTTATCCAGGTCACGATTCATGGGCCAGATACACAAAATATCGTCGACGTACCGCAACCAACGGATGCCAACCCCAAGGATTCTCGGAATGTAAGTAATTTTGAAAAACTCCATATAAATATTGGAGAGGAGGGGCGACAAGGGGTTGCCCATGGCCATCCCAAAAACTTGTTGATAATACTCGTCGCACTCTGCGACAAAAAGTCGCAGAGTGCTGAAACCCGGGCAGATTTCCAGTATAAATTTGTATATTTTTCTTTTTTTTACCTATAACATTGGTTGGAAACAATTCATTTAATCTTGTGCTAAAAATCGATAATTTTTCAATTTTTATATACAAAAAGAGCAGAGTGCTAAAACCCGGGCAGATTTCCACTATAAATTTGTATATTTTTTTTATCTATAACATTGGTTGGAAACAATTCATTTAATATTGTGCTAAAAATCGATAGTTTTTCCTTATAAATTTGTGTGCCCCTCCCACAATCCTTTAATTTTGTTTCTCCGTTTATTGTATATATATATATATATATATATATATATATATATTTTTTTTTCTGTAACCTATATATAGGCTGTAACTCTTTATGTTCTTCAGTGTTCCTGAGGATGTCATTAGACGAAAACGCTTGAGCACCATTCTGTGTTTCCTTTCCTTCGTGGTTTTATTCATCATATATATATATATATATAAGGTTGTAACATATATTCTGCTCGATTTTTTAGTTCATTCAGAACAAAAATTAAAGAACTACTTATAAGGACAAATTTGCTCGAATTTTTAGTTTATTTACAACAAAAATTAAATGACATAAAGACAACTTAATCATCAATATAATTCCCTTCTTTTTCTAAACCTCCTCCCACCTGGAGAAAAGTTTTTCATGCCACGTTCGAAGAAATCCTTTGGTTTCGAGTTAAAAAAAGTGATCACTTCGTTTTCGATAGCTTCCCTGGATTGCAACTTTTGTCCATCTAGGTGGTGTTGCAGACTTCTGAATAAATGGTAGTCTGAAGGTGCGGTGTGCGGAGAATAAGGTGGATGAGGCATTTTTTCGCAACCAAATGCCTCCAATTGGGCAGTGGTGATTCGAACAGTGTGAGGACGCGCGTTATCCTGGTGGAATATAACACCTCTGCGATTAATTAATGCAGGACGTTTTTCTTGTAATGCCATCTTCAATCGTATGAGTTGTTGGCAGTAGACTTCAGCTGTGATTATTTGGTTATCTGGCAGACGCTCAAAATGAATAATTCCTTGCATATCCCACCAAACGCATAGCAAAATTTTCTTTGGATGGGGTCCATTCCTTGGCTGAGGTTCAAGCTTTGTTTCACGGCTAAGCCAATGATGTCGACCCTTAATATTGTTATAGAGGACCCATTTTTCATCCCCAGTGACGATCCGATTCAAAAACGGTGCCTGTAGTTGCCGAGAATGCAGTGATGTGCGAATATCGATTCGATGTTGAAGATTCGCTTGTGACAAGTCATGCGGAACCCATTTTCCAACCTTCACTACTTTTCCTAACAGCTTCAAATGACGATGAATGGTCATATGGCTAACGCCGAGTTGCAGGCCAAGTTCCCTTACAGTTACCGTTGGGTTTTCCTCCACTGTTGCTTTCGGCAACTCTTCATCTAACTCATTTGGTCGTCCTGTTCGTTGATAATATAATTCTTTCAGACTGAAGTCTCCATTTCTGAACTTCCCAATCCATCTCCTACACATCCATTCGCTCACAACATCATTTCCATAAACTCTTTGAATGTTTCTTGCGGATTCATTAGCGTTAGATCCTTTATGGAACTCATACAGCATCACATGTCGAATATGCTCTTTCGTGGGCTCCATGTTTTTTCAATTACTGTAATATCGTAGGGGTGGCGCTGTAACTGTATGAAAAACACCAGAGAAAATATTCACTAGCCTAATCCTACACTAGCCTAAGTCATTCTGTATCATTCTGTATCGTGATAAAACCTGTGCGAACTTCTTGCCGCGTGTATTTCGCAACATTTCTAAAACTATTTCACATTATCTTGAGGTTATTCTATTATTTATTTTCCGTTTTTTAATCGAGCAGAATTTATGTTACAACCTGATATCTATCTATCTATCTGTCTATATATATATATATATATATATATATATATATATATATATATATATATATATATATGATGAAAATAACCACGAAGAAAAAAGAAAACATGGAATGGTGCTGAAGCGCTTTCATCTCATGACATCATCAGGAACACTGAAATGAATAACAAGCAGTGTGACCATTCTACATTTTTAATTATTCCAAGAACATCCAACAAAAATTCCCCAGAATTCCCAAGGTTATATAAATATTCGAATTCTTTAATTTTTTATTGAATTATATTTTGCTTTAACAAAAATTTGACAATTTTATCATAACTGATATAAAGTGCATAAAAATTATAAAAATACAAAAGAAAAAATCAAAATAGGCTTTCTTTGTACACCACAAAAAATATATAATTGTATTCAAAAAGGAGTTTAAATAAAAAATCAATCATCATTAACTACATCGTAAAGCACTGTAGTTTTATTTCTTCATCTGAATAAAGTATTCAATCACTGTAATATTTATTATATCTGACCAGCGACTTGCCTAGTACCATTTAGTAGGCTGCTTAGCCCAACATTTATATATAATACACACATATCACTAAGCTAGCCTAGAGCTATTTAGTATTGTAGGGTTTTCAGTTTAGTTGCATTTGTAATGCACAAAACACTGTCAATGAATACACACTTAATCTGTGTAGTAAAATAAAAATAAAACGTACTTAGATACATTAATTTCACCAAAAGCCTTGTAGACCTTAGTGGGCTAGTTGGGGCCCTGAGTGACAGAACACTAACTTATACTAGGCCTATATCATTCTGACTCGAATTAGAATGTTGACATGATGTTTAATTTGAATCGTCCAGATATAAATTTTTAATATGTGAAAAAATAGAGAAACAGCAATTTTTAGCTACTGTTTCTAGTATTTTCCTTTATCCAGTAAATTTCCCAAGATTTAGCACATTTTTAAAAAGAAATCCCCAAATTCCAAGGTGCACTCCAAAATCCCAAGCAGCGGTCAGCCTGATAACAAGTTCGAGACTATACAATATATAGGTCACCCCCCAAAAAAAAAGGATAATATGATTGGTGGCCAAAAAAATGTAGGACGAGCATACAAATTTATATGGAAAAACTACCAGAAAGCACTTTGCCCTTCTTGTCTAAATCCATTCTGAACGAATTCAAAACAACAGGATCAAGCACAAAAAGGCCCTGGCTAATGTTGAAATTATTTGTAAGTTGGATAATAGCAGACTCAAGAATATTTCTATTAACAATGTTGCTTGAGCGAAACAAAACTGAAGCATTATTCCAATCAATACAATGGGATAACTCTAACAAATGGACAAAAAGGGCACTGGACAACTGTCCCGTTTTACACGCTTGTTCAAATCCTCTCCCCCCTCTGTCCAATGTAAAAGGAATCACATTGTTTACAACCAGTCCGGAATACATGGATGCCGAATTAGAAAAAAAAAACAGTATTGGAAGTGATTTGTGTTACCCACCTACTTTTTTGGAAAGGATTTGAAAGGAAAGGATTTGAACACGCGTGTAAAACAACATCAATATTCCGTTAGAACAGGACAGTCGTCCAGTGCTCTTTTTATCCATTTGTCAGAGTTCCACTGTATTGATTGGAATAATGCTTCAGTTTTGTTTCACTCAAGCAACATTGTTAATAAAATATTCTTGAGTCTGCCATTATTCAACTTACAAACAATTTCAACATTAGCCAGAGCTTTTTTTCGCTTGATCCTCTTGTTTTGAATTCGCTCAGAACGGATTTAGACAAGAAGGGCAAGGTGTTAAAACTGGTAGCTTTTCCTTATAAATTTGTATGCTCCTCCTACAATTTTTTGTGCACCAATCATATCATCCTCTTTTTTTTCTTTGTGACCTATATATAGTCTCGAACTTGTTATTAATTTCAATGTTCCTGACGATGTCATTAGATGAAAACGCTTTGGCATCATTCCGTGTTTTCTTTTTCCTTCGTGGTTATTTTCATCATGAATATTATTCAAGTGTTACTTTCGTGAAATAATTTTCATATATATATATATATATCTCTCTATCTCTCTATCTTCTCTCTCTCTCTCTCTCTATATATATATATATATATATATACTGGCAGTCAAAATCATGGTGTCACTAGAAAAAAGTGGTATAGCTTAAAAGCCCTGCCGCCAAATCCAATACAATTTTTACGTAATGCAATAGACCTATGTTTCAGTGATCTTATAGACTTCCTATCGTTAGTAGTTTGTGTTTAATCCTAACGTTTATGAAATTTGTGAATTTTGAGTCTCTTGATGTACAGTAAGTAGGTTGCGTTTACTTGAATATACGTACTTGAAATGAGAAGTGTTTAAAATTAGTCCGAAGTTGGTCATATTAACCAGTTTGAATGTAGTTATGTTGAACCAGGTTTTTTTACTGAAGAGCTAGTACTCAAATATTGAAATCGCAATATAAAAATGGAAGAGTGTGAAGAGTTAGTATTCAAATACTGAAATTTCAATATATAAATGGAATTGTATATGAAAGAAAAAGAATTCTATAGTTTATTCATATAAATTTTCTTTGCGCAGATAGAATTTTGCATCCATAACAATAAACTTTGATTTCATACTGAATGAAAAAAAAATTCAACAAACTTGTTTTAAAAATTCCCCCGCCGTCAGTGGAAGTGTTGTTACGTTATTAACATACTCTTTAACACGAAACAATTTCTTTCTTTCGAAAGTTAAATGAAACGTTGCCGTGATTTGAAGAAAAGCTTTCATTAGATTTCAATGTTTTAACTTCAAATGGGTAACAATTAAAAATTAGTGATGTTAACCTATAAAATGAGATGTGTGCTTTTATAAAGGAATACAATTCCGTTTTCGTCATCTGTAAATTGAAGATGTAAATTCTTTGCAAAATGTCTTTTCTGCGAAGGATTTTATTTTTATTGTCATTTGCTGTCCGTGAAAAATATTCCATATCTGAATGCTAGAAAGTTCACTACCTTTCCTCTCAACCTTTCAAATGTTCCGTGCGATGATTCCTCATTTCAAGGTCAAGCTTGTTGTCCCTCTTCTTGAGTCAGAATCTGCGTGAATTACGTGATTTACCATTTTGGCCATTCCAAAATTGCGCAAGAAAAACAAAATCAAAAGTGAATCATAAATCAAAATCATGAGTGAACTATATTTTAAAATGTTGAAATGGCGGAAACTCCACCACCTAGGGATACATATTTAACCCATGGTAAGGGAAAGCAACTGACTCCTGCATCCAAAACCCCTTACACTTCCTCTTAAAGGGGCTTTCACTTAGCAGATCCTGCTTCCTTTAATACAAACAGGAAGAAACTCCTGTTTATCTGCATAATCTACATCGATACTAAGTTATAATGAGCTCCCCATAAAGAGTCATATGACGTCAAAAGAAAGTTCTCAAGTTGATCGAAATGTAAACAAAATAAACCAAAACGTATCAGAAACTTCCCCAAGAAATCGAACGAACACATCAAAGAGAGAACGAATGAAAACAGATAGAAGTGCAATAATAATGGATGGTCTAGAAATATATTGGGAACAGTCTGAGAGAATGCACTAAAAAATCTAAAATAAGACATAACCATTGTATTGCGAACAGATCTACAGCTATGGCAAAAAAAGATTGAAACACACGTTCTTCTGGTTCTGTGAAGATTGTAACAAACACTCAAAGGAATAAAAATATTGTATGCTTAGTGTTCTAATATTTATTGAACAAAAGTACAATACATGATGTGTGGTGCCTTTCCTTCCTAGTTTTTAGCATTTTTCAGTTCTTGTAGTGACAATCATCGTCACTCCAGTCCTTATATTTATTACAAAATTTGAGACGGTCCTGGATGTTCTTCCGACTAAGAGGCTTCTTCGCAGGCGCGCGTGATGACAAACCATTCCCCACTAACCGCCTTCTGATTGTGCACGCTGATACAGATATACTCTTGCTTTCTGCCAGTCCCTCAGCAGGTGCACACTACTGTCCGCCCTTTCGCGCGGACTAAATCGACACGGAAAGCGATCCTGGCATTCTGAACTAACTTTTGGCCATCCTGACTGTGCTCTTGCTTCATAACCACCTCTCTACTGCCACTTTTTAATGATCATGAACACAGTGATAGGACTGGTGTAACATCTGGTAGCAATCTGACAGCTGCTGAGGCCTTCCTCATGAAGGGCAATGATGAATGACCGAGTTCCCCATTCTGATCACGTCTGGAGAAAGGGATTAATGCTTCAGTTTGCTCCTTTGAATTATCCTGTGAGACTTAAGTCGAAACAAAACTTGAGGTTTACCTTAATTTCATAGCTACTAGTTAAAAGAATGAGTTTAGTGCATCACAGATTATTAAAAAATGGAATGGCAGACGTTTCAGGCAAGGTGTGGTCACCCTCCGAAACCTAATCCACCGATACAACTTCTACATAACTTAATGCTTGGTTCGAGACATAGTAAATCGAAAATTCGAAGCAAATCATAGGTATTTCACCAGCTCCTTGAGTGACGACTCAGACATAAGAAAACAGTATCAGAGTTTCTGTGCAAAAGCAAACATGATTATAAGGAACTTCAGATTCTGTACGAGCGAAGCTAAAGACATTCTTTTTTTTCTATTCGTACCTTTTTCCCTACGCTAATATTTAAGGGTTGCAAATTCGGACTAATTATAAAAACGTTTTGGCTGAACTCTAAATTTGCTTTATAAGAGACCATTTAGACTGCTGCATAAATTACCTCCAAGATGCTCAGCTTCGCAAATGTTCGCTAACCACAATGTCTCGATCCCCCCCCCCCT
Organism: Bathynomus jamesi; assembly: GCA_023014485.1. NCBI lineage: Eukaryota > Metazoa > Arthropoda > Malacostraca > Isopoda > Cirolanidae > Bathynomus > Bathynomus jamesi. The sequence continues at coordinate 3,485 of JAJOZX010017375.1, read as the reverse complement.
GAAGTTATAAGACATACTCAATACAGTCTAATACAAAGAATTCAAACTTCAGGCAATCCAAGTGTCCAAGCTATTCATCAGTCTCGCTTTTTTATTTTCTAAACTCTGAGTTTCATGGTATGAAAATGTTTGTCTACATATTATCTCCACTTATCATCATTATTAATATTTTCATTAACTAAATTTTTATTTTTAGTCTTATTTTTGTTTTAGTTTTTGTTATTAATTTTATTATTGCTTATTTCATTACTTGTACCTTTATTGACTTTTTAGTCCTACTTCTGATTTTAGATTAGAATTATTACTAGCTATAGCTGTACTATGGAAGCTATTTTAACTTCTCACAATAAAGTCTCCAGTTTTCAATTTCCATTTAAATTTGGAGACGTATAACAATTCTCTCTCTCTCTCTCTCTATATATATATATATATATATATATATATATATATATATATGTGTGTGAGTTGGAAAAAAGGTCAGTAATAAGCATACAGATCAGCAAATCTTGAAATTCAAGTAATTACACTTAAAATAAGTAAGATATTACTTACTTAATAAGTACTCGTAATACGTATTAATTAACTTCGTCATGATACTCAGTAATGAGTAAATAACTCATGAGAAAATATTTATTAAAAGCATATAAATTTCATATAAAAGGAATATTTTAATAATAATTAATTCTATTTGTAATAATTCTTGTAATTATACTTTTCAGAATGATTAATAGGAGGGGGACAAATTAATGACGCGAGATTATTATTATGATAAGCACTATTATTAATAATGAGTAATTAGTACATTAGAAGTTCTGGATTTAAAATTTGAATATATATATATATATATATATATATATATTATATATATATATATATATATATATATATATATATATATATATACAGGGTGGTCCAAAAGTTCTTATGTATTTTGCTAAAATAATAGTGCTTTAGGATAAAAATGTAGTAACATAATTAGATGTATTTTTATTTATCAAACTTAGGTCTAAGATTCGACGTGAGCACCATCAGTATCTCTGCAAATCTCAAATCTCTCCACTGCATTGCGGAACACATTCTCAAGCGTCTCTGGGATTATTTTAGCGACTGCCGCGACAATGCGGTTCGCAGATCCTGCAGGTCTGTAACTCTTGTTTTGTAAACCTCAGACTTTATAAAATCCCACGCAAAGAAGTCTAATGGTGTTAAATCCGGAGATCGTGCTGCCCAGGGCCTGTTTCCACCACGTTCACTCCAGCGATTTGGTAAGAGCTCATCAAGGTACGTCCGAATGATGTTTGCATAGTGACATGGAGCTCCATCTTCTTGAAAGACAACAGTGTCGAGAATGGCATCTAAACGAAGCTGGGGTTCAAAAAACTGCTGAAACATGTCAAGATAAATTGGCCCTGTTACCGTAGCTTCTGCAAAGAAAAAAGGTCCATAAATCTTCGATCTTGTCATACCCAACCAGACATTAACTTTAGGAGAATCTCTCTCCCATTCGTAGAACTTGGTTGTTTTTCCACTAGCCCAGAAACGGCAATTATGTCGATTAACCTTTCTACATCGTTGAAGAGAATGTGGTTTAACAAGTTTTCGGTATGAATCAATTCTGTGAACATAGCGGCTCGTCTTGGATAATCTTCTTAGTGTATCTCATGTAGCACTTGAATATGTTAACTTTTCTTATTTAATGTTAATTTTAAAATCCTTAGGACAGTCGGTTTTGGTATGCTCAGCCTACGTGATGCTGTGCGAGTTGACATTCTAGGATTTGTTTCAAAGGCATCTTTTACCAATTCAACATTTTCCTGAGAGGTACCTGGACGTCCAGATCTTGCCTTATCATGAACAGATCCTATTCTTTTAAATTTATTGACCACTCGTGAATTACTTTGTCTGTAAGTCCTGATTTGTAAAATCTTTTTTTGAATTTTTCTCGAATTTCTTTGCATTTCTTCGCTTGGCTACGTAGTGTTATTACCATCACACGTTTTTGTGCATCCATCATCATCATCGATGGCCTGTAGAAAATAAAATAGAACTGTCATTATTTCAGCAAAAGAGATAGGGACTTTTGGACCACCCTGTATATATATATATATATATATATATATATACCTTTGGTAACCTTTGGTTAGCTTCCGCCCGAATTGTTCATTCTGACGAAGGTCAAGCTTTTCACTCCACCTTAGACCTACAGTTTAACGTGGAATCCGAACCACGCCCCACCAGCAGCCCAGAGTCTAGGCCACCCAGGTACCCATTTACCTACCAACCACTTTCTTTATTGTGTGGAAGGATGAAGAGGTGGGTTTTGCTGCGCGCCGGCTGCAGTCACCGGGTGTGTATATATATATATTATATATGATACTTTATGAGGATTTTAACGGCGGTTCAGGTCGACCTGTGGTCGACCCCTCTGCAGCATCCGACCTCATTTGCGAGATTTGGTGGAGGAGGGAATTGCTTTTTTCGATCTCCTCCTGCTTATGTATGGCTGATCAGGGACTTTGCCCAGGAACCTGTACAGCTGTTCATGAAATTATTGAGGTTGGTGTGCTGAGGTTCCCCGTTTTGGGGGCAGCACTTAAAAGTCTTGGGTCTCGTATACCATATACATTACAATATACGTCTATATTTCATTAAGATGCAGTGACAAGCTTGACTTTGTCAACTGAACAATTCGGGCGAAGCAAAACCAAGGTTAACCAAGGATATAATATATATATATATATAACTACACAATTTGTATAGATGGAAAGTTTGAAAATATGATGGACGAGTTTCCCTTTAGCTTGTGTAGAGCAAGCTTGATGTATGAGTGTTGTTTTGATTGAATATACACGTATATAAACAATAGTTGCATTTATATATGTCCTCACGGTGGTAACAAATTTGCGTTGCATCTCCCTCTTGATGAACCATGCATGCTCCTGAACTCTATAGTACTCAAAGTGTTTATAATACAAACTAAGGAAAATGCAGGTAAAAATTCATGAATAGAATTATTTTCTTGAATATAAGACTTATCAACATACTGTAAATACTATTTCTTTCAACTGTCATGAAATGTGTATGGAACTCTTTATACAGGGCCTTACATCGTTAAAAGGAAGCTCATCCAAACACCATATATCATAAACTAATTTAATCTCATTTCACGGTTAGACTCGACCTTTTTTAGGACAGATTTGGTTAGGTTAAGGCATATTAGGTGAGGTTAAATTAGATTTTAGTAATTTTCTGCTTCGAAGATTTTCCTTTTTGAGAACACTCATGCTCTTCCCATACCACTATATCGGGTATACTATTACGACTTGCATAGTAACAGTAATTGGGCAGTTTTTCGGACAAGTAATTTTCCAAGACATGTTAGTAGTTGACAGTTAAAACTATTCAATTTTAATTAATTTATCGCAGTATAATAGTCAGTGGGCCAGAAACTGGCACAGGCTCAGACCAACGAATGCTACCACTTG
>JAJOZX010017374.1:0-51087 GCA_023014485.1 Bathynomus jamesi | reverse complement strand
TGTTCTGTATAAAAATTTGTAATGTAAAGAAAAAAATTCGTCATCTAACTTGAAGTAGTTACGATTTTTTCTCATTTGTATTGTATTAATGGTACCCTATTAGATTATTGTATAAATATCATTTTTAAAAGGGGAGAGCAATGTAAAAATGGACAATGAATAATCAATATTCATTTTTACATAAGAACCAAAATCGCTTAACGCGAGTTTGGATAATAATTTTACTTGTGGCTTCCTATTTTTGTTCGTGTCAAAACCCTACGATCTACCATACCTATGGTTTAGTCGTATCCATTTTTATTTTGTTATAGAAGTTATTAATTAATTATGATTGTCTTGCATCTCACCCTCGACCCTAGATTATACATACACATTGCATATAAGAGGATTGGAACCCGTAGTTGTGCTTCTTAGTCCTTGATACCCATTCTGTCTTTAATTCGTTTCTTTTAGGTCCTCCCAAATAATGACTTACAGTTATACTGCACGTATGACATAATGTGAATAACTATGACGTCATAAAGTAACTTAATTCTCTTCACGTTTTCCATACCTTGAACACTGAATCACGTGTTTAGTATTTGGACATCTTCCGTATTGAATGTATGGTAAATTCCTTAATAATAATAATAATAAATAATAATTAATAATAATAAAAGAAAAAGAAACTTCATTCTCTATACATCATTAGTTATGTTGTTTCCTACCTATTGTCTACTGATACCTATCAACCTATCAGTCCATATTTTACGCGTCTCTATATTACGCACACAACCTATTGGATTATGTACATGTAAAATACGTCCACATATATTTTTATTTTTTATTTTTTTTTAAGTGCGTTCAACCCTCACAAGGCATTCATTAGGCTTGCAGTAGTTAAATGCTCAAATTCGCGAATCAGCAGAACCGAACGTTTCTAAGATAAACATCCCCTTTCGCTCTGATCCAAATTTATAACATGTTAAACATATTATAACATATTATGTATATAAATCTATATCATGTGTGCCATGTACTTTGTATTATATTTCTAACATCTTAATTGTCTATTAATATGAAACACTGTAAAACAAAACAAAGCTATAGTAACTGTTTAATTGTAATTAACTAATACTTTAATTAATATAACTTGTAATGTACTTCAATGAAACTATAATTGAATGTAATGACTTTATATATAATGTAAGAATGTACTTTAATAGAACTGTAAGGGACAATCATAAGCGAATGGGAAGTAATCCATAATCGAAATCATAATTGTAATAAACCCAAACAAAAATGTACTCAGTCGTGAAATAATATCGCCTTCAGAAATGAAGACGTGGCAAAAAAAATAAGATTAGTTTTTATTTTTATTTATTTTTTTTTTTTTATTTGGAAACTTTCAACACCTGATCGTGTTTAAAAGGGGGGAAACTTAACCTCCAACTGCCATCCCCCAACATTCAGGCATATTTTATACATGTATTTGTAAAATGAAGGACACTTCATTACGAGACTCTGCTTTGGTCACTGCTAAGAGACTCCCCTTGTTAGCAGCCTCGCTGCGGGGAGGGGGCAGAGGCCCCTTGCCTCCTTAATATTTTTAGATTCCGGCCTGACCATATGGTCGAAAGAGGTCGAACCTCTACCCCTGTAAAATTCAGACCACTACCTGTAAATTTTTAAGAAGAAAATTACAGTAAGAGAAACTTTTTATTTTCCCCCTCGAGTTGGGCTATCTTCAGAGGAATTTAGTCAAGAAAGTAGAAGTATCAGAGTATTATTGAAAGAAAAGAATTAACAGAGTGTCGACCCCATAAAGCGAGAGAAAGAATTAGAAAGTTATAGAAGAAAAGTATATAGAAGAAATATCCGTTGCTTGCCTCCGTAACTAGAACCCCCGTCGATCCGAACCGACTCAGGGCCATAGACGGAGGGGTTAACAATTGGCGACCCTTAACCAGGATTAGAAGAATATTTTAAGAAGATTATTTTAAGAAGAGGATTCTAACAGCTGGCGACCCTGCATCAGGATAAAAAGAAGATTTTAAGAAGATTATTTTAAGAAGAGGCCACTCTTTGGCCAAGATAGAAATTACCCTGCATCAGGATAAAAAGAAGATTTTAAGAAGATTATTTTAAGAAGAGGCCACTCTTAGGCCAAGATAGAAATTACCCTGCATCAGGATGAGAAGATTATTTTAAGAAGATGATGATTTTAAGAAGAGGCCACTCTTTGGCCAAGATAGAAATTACCCTGCATCAGGATAAAACCATTTGACCGGCGTGTCACGACTTCTTGTTCGTAACATCCACCCTTGAACCGGTGTGTCACGACTCCAAGTTCCCCACGCCTAGTTTTCATCCCTGAAGAAGTAGCCAGCAAGACGTCTTCAGGACACGTCTCTAAGGACTGCGCCCCAGAAATTTTGTTAAGTACAGTTTTTTTTTTTTTAAGAAATTTATAAACACTTGAAAAGTCAGTATTATTAACAGTTAATAATGAGTATCAAGTCAGAATTTACAAGAAACACAGTGAACATTTCAGACACCAGTGATACATTTTTTTAGTGAAACAGTAATTTTCACAGAAGTTAATTGTAACAGAGAGTTAATTGTAACAGAGAGTTAATTTCAAAGAGAGTTAATTTCAAAGAGAGTTAATTTCAAAGAGAGTTAATTTCAAAGAGTTAATTTCAAAGAGAGTTAATTTCAGAGAGAGTTAATTTCAGAGAGTTAATTTCAGAGAGAGTTAATTTCAGAGAGAGTTAATTTCAGAGAGAGTTAATTTCAGAGAGTTAATTTCAGAGAGTTATTTTCACTGTTATATTCAGTATAGAATAATTTTATTTTATGTATCAAACATAATAGTATCGTACCTTCGTGTACATTAGAGTGAAATGTCGTTTACATTTTATATTTTTGTTTGCAAATTTTTTTCAATTACTGAATTGAATTGACTTGCAAATTAAGAGAGAGAGTGTTTATAGAGAGTTTATAGATTTAGAGAGATATTTGAAGTCAGTTTTAGTTGCAAAGAAGTTGCAAGTCAGTTTTGAAGTCAGTTTTAGTTGCAAAGAAGTTGCAAGTCAGTTTTGAAGTCAGTTTTAGTTGCAAAGAAGTTGCAAGTCAGTTTTGAAGTCAGTTTTAGTTGCAAATAAGTTGCAAGTCAGTTTTAGTTGCAAAGAAGTTGCAAGTCAGTTTTGAAGTCAGTTTTCGTTGCAAATAAGTTGCAAGTCAGTTTGAAGTCAGTTTTCGTTGCAAATAAGTTGCAAGTCAGTTTTGAAGTCAGTTTTCGTTGCAAATAAGTTGCAAGTCAGTTTTGAAGTCAGTTTTCTTTGCAAATAAGTTGCAAGTCAGTTTTGAAGTCAGTTTTCGTTGCAAATAAGTTGCAAGTCAGTTTTGAAGTCAGTTTTCGTTGCAAATAAGTTGCAAGTTAGTTTTGAAGTCAGTTTTCGTTGCAAATAAGTTGCAAGTTAGTTTTGAAGTCAGTTTTCGTTGCAAATAAGTTGCAAATCAGTTTTCAGAAGGTTGCGCCAAGATGGACAACCGCCCCAGAGATTTATAGAAATACTTGACAAGAGGTCAAGTCAGAAGGTTGCGCCAAGATGGACAACCGCCCCCAGAGATTTATAGAAATACTTGACAAGAGGTCAAGTCAGAAGGTTGCGCCAAAAGGGACAACCGCCCCAGAGATTTATAGAAATACTTGGCAAGAGGTCAAGTCAGAAGGTTGCGCCAAGATGGACAACCGCCCCCAGAGATTTATAGAAATACTTGACAAGAGGTCAAGTCAGAAGGTTGCGCCAAGATGGACAACCGCCCCCAGAGACTTATAGAAATACTTGGCAAGAGGTCAAGTCAGAAGGTTGCGCCAAGATGGACAACCGTCCCCAGAGATTTATAGAAATACTTGACAAGAGTTCAAGTCAGAAGGTTGCGCCAAGAGGGACAACCGCCCCAGAGATTACAGAAGTCAGTTTTGAAGAAGCCAGTTTTGAAGAAGCCAGTTTTGAAGAAGCCAGTTTTGAAGAAGCCAGTTTTGAAGAAGCCAGTTTTGAAGAAGCCAGTTTTGAAGCAGTTAGTTTTGAAGCAGTTAGTTTTGAAGCAGTTAGTTTTGAAGCAGTTAGTTTTGAAGCAGTTAGTTTTTAAGAAGTCAGTTCTTAAGTCCCGAGTCATTTCAATGCAGTCAATTGAATTCAACTTTTTCTTTGTAAGTTAAGAGAATTTAATTTAAGAAAATGTAATTTAAGAATTTAATTCAACCTTTTTTTGTTGTAAAGAGAATTTAATTCAACCTGAATTGACCGGGTTGCGTCTTTAGTTAACCTTTCTTTGTTTTGTTGTAAGAAGGAAATGGACCGATTTGTCTTTTCTTCTTCATGCCATTGTTGCGTATAAAAATATATAGGTAAAATGACATATTTTATTGTTGGCAACCAAAACCCTTTTTAAAAATGTTGGTAACGAGTTTTATAATTATTGCGATTATATGATGACAGAAATAGTGTAATAATTAATCGATCATGTACCTAATTTATCTTGCTCTGTGTGGTCGGGAAATTTACCCGTAGGACCGCACATACCCTAAATTTCAGTTGTGTTTATTCTTTTTTGTCATTTAATTTTAATAAAACTTCTACACAATAAAACATGTATTTATCATATGCAAACAATTTTTCAGACTAAAATATCAAATAATTCAGTCTATCAACATTTAACGAAAGAGTATAATTTTTCTACTTAACATGCAAAAATTATTAAACCTTTTTAATATTTTTTTTAGTATATAAAAATAATTTTTAATGTAAAATTTACCTGAAATTATTAAAAGAAAAGATTGTTCGAAATGCTTTCCTTCCATTTCAATAACTTTTTATTCTTGGCCGAAACTCATCTAAGGTTCGATTTAGTTTTATTTTTAAGAATATTATAAAATTATGTTTAGCTCATTAAAATGCATAAATTGGTTTCTATTGTTAATTTGTATTCTTAATTTTCTTAATTCAATTATCGTACCGATACTTCTGGTTAATGTTAATGGTTATATAGTTCATATATAGCTAGGAATGTTACTAGTCGAATTTAATTCCATCTTCAAAATTCAATTTTTAAACCGTGAGATTTACTTTCATCAATTGTAAGTCCTCTAAGTACATTTCTTTTTATTACCTTAATACGTGTAACTGATTTAATTAAATACTTAAATACTACCTTGAACTTAAAGGATTTTATGATAATGATAATAATAACAACAACAATAATTGACTCAAAAGATTTTATAACCCTAAACCCATCTTAAATTATTATACATTATTTTTAAACTTTGTTAATTCAAAAACCTTCCAAATCTCTACACATACACACGCATGTATGCACACTATATATACTATATATACAAACCTTATTCTAAAATCATTCGATATCACAAACTATTTCATAGCGTGTAGGTGCTAACTCTGCTATTTATATAGTCCTAAGCCTTTTTGCTTACTATATATAAATTTTTGCTCAGGCATTTATTCAGTTAATTTAAGAATCCTCTCCGCTAATCTATCCCTCAAATTTATAAGATACACACTTTGTATCTAATACACACACATACACACTAGACCACAGGTCTATACATCATCCATTACGTAATTCGATTTTTACCTACAATAGACAATAAAATTAGTTATAGACTGCACGATCAGGGTAACTTTGGAAAATAATTTATATTTTTCCCTTTTACCTACTATTCAGTATGTATGTAATTTTCCCCACAGAATTTTTTTTTTAAATTAACAATACCATTCTTTGCCTAACTTAATTGTTTGTCCAAATTAATGTATTAATCCTTTTATTCTGTTTGCATAAATTAAAGTATTAATCTTTGAATTTTTTATATTATATAATAACTCACTTGTTCTGTATAAAAATTTGTAATGTAAAGAAAAAAATTCGTCATCTAACTTGAAGTAGTTACGATGTTATTTTCTCATTTGTATTGTATTAATGGTACCCTATTAGATTATTGTATAAATATCATTTTTAAAAGGGGAGAGCAATGTAAAAATGGACAATGAATAATCAATATTCATTTTTACATAAGAACCAAAATCGCTTAACGCGAGTTTGGATAATAATTTTACTTGTGGCTTCCTATTTTTGTTCGTGTCAAAACCCTACGATCTACCATACCTATGGTTTAGTCGTATCCATTTTTATTTTGTTATAGAAGTTATTAATTAATTATGATTGTCTTGCATCTCACCCTCGACCCTAGATTATACATACACATTGCATATAAGAGGATTGGAACCCGTAGTTGTGCTTCTTAGTCCTTGATACCCATTCTGTCTTTAATTCGTTTCTTTTAGGTCCTCCCAAATAATGACTTACAGTTATACTGCACGTATGACATAATGTGAATAACTATGACGTCATAAAGTAACTTAATTCTCTTCACGTTTTCCATACCTTGAACACTGAATCACGTGTTTAGTATTTGGACATCTTCCGTATTGAATGTATGGTAAATTCCTTAATAATAATAATAATAATAATAATAATAATAATAATAATAATAAAAAAGAAAAAGAAACTTCATTCTCTATACATCATTAGTTATGTTGTTTCCTACCTATTGTCTACTGATACCTATCAACCTATCAGTCCATATTTTACGCGTCTCTATATTACGCACACAACCTATTGGATTATGTACATGTAAAATACGTCCACATATATTTTTATTTTTTATTTTTTTTTAAGTGCGTTCAACCCTCACAAGGCATTCATTAGGCTTGCAGTAGTTAAATGCTCAAATTCGCGAATCAGCAGAACCGAACGTTTCTAAGATAAACATCCCCTTTCGCTCTGATCCAAATTTATAACATGTTAAACATATTATAACATATTATGTATATAAATCTATATCATGTGTGCCATGTACTTTGTATTATATTTCTAACATCTTAATTGTCTATTAATATGAAACACTGTAAAAACAAAACAAAGCTATAGTAACTGTTTAATTGTAATTAACTAATACTTTAATTAATAATAACTTGTAATGTACTTCAATGAAACTATAATTGAATGTAATGACTTTATATATAATGTAAGAATGTACTTTAATAGAACTGTAAGGGACAATCATAAGCGAATGGGAAGTAATCCATAATCGAAATCATAATTGTAATAAACCCAAACAAAAATGTACTCAGTCGTGAAATAATATCGCCTTCAGAAATGAAGACGTGGCAAAAAAAAATAAGATTAGTTTTTATTTTTATTTATTTTTTTAATTTTTATTTGGAAACTTTCAAACACCTGATCGTGTTTAAAAGGGGGGGAAACTTAACCTCCAACTGCCATCCCCCAACATTCAGGCATATTTTATACATGTATTTGTAAAATGAAGGACACTTCATTACGAGACTCTGCTTTGGTCACTGCTAAGAGACTCCCCTTGTTAGCAGCCTCGCTGCGGGGAGGGGGCAGAGGCCCCTTGCCTCCTTAATATTTTTAGATTCCGGCCTGACCATATGGTCGAAAGAGGTCGAACCTCTACCCCTGTAAAATTCAGACCACTACCTGTAAATTTTTAAGAAGAAAATTACAGTAAGAGAAACTTTTTATTTTCCCCCTCGAGTTGGGCTATCTTCAGAGGAATTTAGTCAAGAAAGTAGAAGTATCAGAGTATTATTGAAAGAAAAGAATTAACAGAGTGTCGACCCCATAAAGCGAGAGAAAAGAATTAGAAAGTTATAGAAGAAAAGTATATAGAAGAAATATCCGTTGCTTGCCTCCGTAACTAGAACCCCCGTCGATCCGAACCGACTCAGGGCCATAGACGGAGGGGTTAACAATTGGCGACCCTTAACCAGGATTAGAAGAATATTTTAAGAAGATTATTTTAAGAAGAGGATTCTAACAGCTGGCGACCCTGCATCAGGATAAAAAGAAGATTTTAAGAAGATTATTTTAAGAAGAGGCCACTCTTTGGCCAAGATAGAAATTACCCTGCATCAGGATAAAAAGAAGATTTTAAGAAGATTATTTTAAGAAGAGGCCACTCTTAGGCCAAGATAGAAATTACCCTGCATCAGGATGAGAAGATTATTTTAAGAAGATGATGATTTTAAGAAGAGGCCACTCTTTGGCCAAGATAGAAATTACCCTGCATCAGGATAAAACCATTTGACCGGCGTGTCACGACTTCTTGTTCGTAACATCCACCCTTGAACCGGTGTGTCACGACTCCAAGTTCCCCACGCCTAGTTTTCATCCCTGAAGAAGTAGCCAGCAAGACGTCTTCAGGACACGTCTCTAAGGACTGCGCCCCAGAAATTTTGTTAAGTACAGTTTTTTTTTTTTTAAGAAATTTATAAACACTTGAAAAGTCAGTATTATTAACAGTTAATAATGAGTATCAAGTCAGAATTTACAAGAAACACAGTGAACATTTCAGACACCAGTGATACATTTTTTTAGTGAAACAGTAATTTTCACAGAAGTTAATTGTAACAGAGAGTTAATTGTAACAGAGAGTTAATTTCAAAGAGAGTTAATTTCAAAGAGAGTTAATTTCAAAGAGAGTTAATTTCAAAGAGTTAATTTCAAAGAGAGTTAATTTCAGAGAGAGTTAATTTCAGAGAGTTAATTTCAGAGAGAGTTAATTTCAGAGAGAGTTAATTTCAGAGAGAGTTAATTTCAGAGAGTTAATTTCAGAGAGTTATTTTCACTGTTATATTCAGTATAGAATAATTTTATTTTATGTATCAAACATAATAGTATCGTACCTTCGTGTACATTAGAGTGAAATGTCGTTTACATTTTTATTTTTGTTTGCAAATTTTTTCAATTACTGAATTGAATTGACTTGCAAATTAAGAGAGAGAGTGTTTATAGAGAGTTTATAGATTTAGAGAGATATTTGAAGTCAGTTTTAGTTGCAAAGAAGTTGCAAGTCAGTTTTGAAGTCAGTTTTAGTTGCAAAGAAGTTGCAAGTCAGTTTTGAAGTCAGTTTTAGTTGCAAAGAAGTTGCAAGTCAGTTTTGAAGTCAGTTTTAGTTGCAAATAAGTTGCAAGTCAGTTTTAGTTGCAAAGAAGTTGCAAGTCAGTTTTGAAGTCAGTTTTCGTTGCAAATAAGTTGCAAGTCAGTTTGAAGTCAGTTTTCGTTGCAAATAAGTTGCAAGTCAGTTTTGAAGTCAGTTTTCGTTGCAAATAAGTTGCAAGTCAGTTTTGAAGTCAGTTTTCTTTGCAAATAAGTTGCAAGTCAGTTTTGAAGTCAGTTTTCGTTGCAAATAAGTTGCAAGTCAGTTTTGAAGTCAGTTTTCGTTGCAAATAAGTTGCAAGTTAGTTTTGAATCAGTTTTCGTTGCAAATAAGTTGCAAGTTAGTTTTGAAGTCAGTTTTTGTTGCAAATAAGTTGCAAATCAGTTTTCAGAAGGTTGCGCCAAGATGGACAACCGCCCAGAGATTTATAGAAATACTTGACAAGAGGTCAAGTCAGAAGGTTGCGCCAAGATGGACAACCGCCCCCAGAGACTTATAGAAATACTTGGCAAGAGGTCAAGTCAGAAGGTTGCGCCAAGATGGACAACCGTCCCCAGAGATTTATAGAAATACTTGACAAGAGTTCAAGTCAGAAGGTTGCGCCAAGAGGGACAACCGCCCCAGAGATTACAGAAGTCAGTTTTGAAGAAGCCAGTTTTGAAGAAGCCAGTTTTGAAGAAGCCAGTTTTGAAGAAGCCAGTTTTGAAGAAGCCAGTTTTGAAGCAGTTAGTTTTGAAGCAGTTAGTTTTGAAGCAGTTAGTTTTGAAGCAGTTAGTTTTGAAGCAGTTAGTTTTGAAGCAGTTAGTTTTTAAGAAGTCAGTTCTTAAGTCCCGAGTCATTTCAATGCAGTCAATTGAATTCAACTTTTTCTTTGTAAGTTAAGAGAATTTAATTTAAGAAAATGTAATTTAAGAATTTAATTCAACCTTTTTTTTATTGTAAAGAGAATTTAATTCAACCTGAATTGACCGGGTTGCGTCTTTAGTTAACCTTTCTTTGTTTTGTTGTAAGAAGGAAATGGACCGATTTGTCTTTTCTTCTTCATGCCATTGTTGCGTATAAAATATATAGGTAAAATGACATATTTTATTGTTGGCAACCAAAACCCTTTTTAAAAATGTTGGTAACGAGTTTTATAATTATTGCGATTATATGATGACAGAAATAGTGTAATAATTAATCGATCATGTACCTAATTTATCTTGCTCTGTGTGGTCGGGAAATTTACCCGTAGGACCGCACATACTCTAAATTTCAGTTGTGTTTATTCTTTTTTTGTCATTTAATTTTAATAAAACTTCTACACAATAAAACATGTATTTATCATATGCAAACAATTTTTCAGACTAAAATATCAAATAATTCAGTCTATCAACATTTAACGAAAGAGTATAATTTTTCTACTTAACATGCAAAAATTATTAAACCTTTTTAATATTTTTTTTAGTATATAAAAATAATTTTTAATGTAAAATTTACCTGAAATTATTAAAAGAAAAGATTGTTCGAAATGCTTTCCTTCCATTTCAATAACTTTTTATTCTTGGCCGAAACTCATCTAAGGTTCGATTTAGTTTTATTTTTAAGAATATTATAAAATTATGTTTAGCTCATTAAAATGCATAAATTGGTTTCTATTGTTAATTTGTATTCTTAATTTTCTTAATTCAATTATCGTACCGATACTTCTGGTTAATGTTAATGGTTATATAGTTCATATATAGCTAGGAATGTTACTAGTCGAATTTAATTCCATCTTCAAAATTCAATTTTTAAACCGTGAGATTTACTTTCATCAATTGTAAGTCCTCTAAGTACATTTCTTTTTATTACCTTAATACGTGTAACTGATTTAATTAAATACTTAAATACTACCTTGAACTTAAAGGATTTTATGATAATGATAATAATAACAACAACAATAATTGACTCAAAAGATTTTATAACCCTAAACCCATCTTAAATTATTATACATTATTTTTAAACTTTGTTAATTCAAAAACCTTCCAAATCTCTACACATACACACGCATGTATGCACACTATATATACTATATATACAAACCTTATTCTAAAATCATTCGATATCACAAACTATTTCATAGCGTGTAGGTGCTAACTCTGCTATTTATATAGTCCTAAGCCTTTTTGCTTACTATATATAAATTTTTGCTCAGGCATTTATTCAGTTAATTTAAGAATCCTCTCCGCTAATCTATCCCTCAAATTTATAAGATACACACTTTGTATCTAATACACACACATACACACTAGACCACAGGTCTATACATCATCCATTACGTAATTCGATTTTACCTACAATAGACAATAAAATTAGTTATAGACTGCACGATCAGGGTAACTTTGGAAAATAATTTATATTTTTCCCTTTTACCTACTATTCAGTATGTATGTAATTTTCCCCACAGAATTTTTTTTTAAATTAACAATACCATTCTTTGCCTAACTTAATTGTTTGTCCAAATTAATGTATTAATCCTTTTATTCTGTTTGCATAAATTAAAGTATTAATCTTTGAATTTTTTATATTATATAATAACTCACTTGTTCTGTATAAAAATTTGTAATGTAAAGAAAAAAATTCGTCATCTAACTTGAAGTAGTTACGATGTTATTTTCTCATTTGTATTGTATTAATGGTACCCTATTAGATTATTGTATAAATATCATTTTTAAAAGGGGAGAGCAATGTAAAAATGGACAATGAATAATCAATATTCATTTTTACATAAGAACCAAAATCGCTTAACGCGAGTTGGATAATAATTTTACTTGTGGCTTCCTATTTTTGTTCGTGTCAAAACCCTACGATCTACCATACCTATGGTTTAGTCGTATCCATTTTATTTTGTTATAGAAGTTATTAATTAATTATGATTGTCTTGCATCTCACCCTCGACCCTAGATTATACATACACATTGCATATAAGAGGATTGGAACCCGTAGTTGTGCTTCTTAGTCCTTGATACCCATTCTGTCTTTAATTCGTTTCTTTTAGGTCCTCCCAAATAATGACTTACAGTTATACTGCACGTATGACATAATGTGAATAACTATGACGTCATAAAGTAACTTAATTCTCTTCACGTTTTCCATACCTTGAACACTGAATCACGTGTTTAGTATTTGGACATCTTCCGTATTGAATGTATGGTAAATTCCTTAATAATAATAATAATAATAATAATAATAATAATAATAATAATAAAAGAAAAAGAAACTTCATTCTCTATACATCATTAGTTATGTTGTTTCCTACCTATTGTCTACTGATACCTATCAACCTATCAGTCCATATTTTACGCGTCTCTATTACGCACACAACCTATTGGATTATGTACATGTAAAATACGTCCACATATATTTTTATTTTTATTTTTTTTTAAGTGCGTTCAACCCTCACAAGGCATTCATTAGGCTTGCAGTAGTTA
Source organism: Bathynomus jamesi (assembly GCA_023014485.1). Lineage (NCBI taxonomy): Eukaryota > Metazoa > Arthropoda > Malacostraca > Isopoda > Cirolanidae > Bathynomus > Bathynomus jamesi. The sequence goes on along the minus strand of JAJOZX010017374.1, from coordinate 38,607 downwards.
AATGCTCAAATTCGCGAATCAGCAGAACCGAACGTTTCTAAGATAAACATCCCCTTTCGCTCTGATCCAAATTTATAACATGTTAAACATTATAACATATTATGTATATAAATCTATATCATGTGTGCCATGTACTTTGTATTATATTTCTAACATCTTAATTGTCTATTAATATGAAACACTGTAAAAACAAAACAAAGCTATAGTAACTGTTTAATTGTAATTAACTAATACTTTAATTAATAATAACTTGTAATGTACTTCAATGAAACTATAATTGAATGTAATGACTTTATATATAATGTAAGAATGTACTTTAACACTTTGGGTGCCACGCCCAAATCCGCAAAAATTTCCCACCAGCCCATTTTTTTTTTGTGTGAATTAATAATAGGCATGAATAGAGAAACAGAAATGCATAAGAAATTTTTAAAAATTCTAATAATTTTTTTAAATATTGCATTTTTATTTTTTAAATAGTCACCCCTTATGAGCCCATGGCACACCCATGTGTGTGACAAATAACAAATTTAGCCTTTCTGGTCATGGCACAACCATGTGTGTGACATTTTTTTTTTCATTATTTTCTCTTTTTTCAGATTCTATTATAAATATTTATAAAATTATAATCTTAAAATTATTATCTTATGTTTACATAACTATATATTTATAAAATAAAGAAGAACATGCCACCTGAGGTAATGAGTGCAGACCTGAAAAAAGGGGAAATGATTGCAATGGAAGAACAAAACGGAATAGTTGTATTGAAATGGAAAGATGCCAGAGATGTCCGTTATTATCAACAAAACACAGTCCTGAACTTGTGGAAATTAGAGAGAGAGAAGAGAGGGAAACTGAAGAACCAGGCCCATCCAATACACAAGAAAGGCAAAGAAATCGTAGGAAAAGTGGAAAGAAGCCCTTAGGAATTATTGCATACAATAAGGGGAAGACCGGAATAGACATCTCTGACCAGATGGCATCCTATGAAACGGCACTTAGGAAGGGTATAAAATGGTACCGCAAGCTTGCCATTGCACTTCTATTAGGAGTCTCAGTTGTGAATGCTTGGATTGTGTATAAAAAGTAACTGGCAAAAAGATGCAACTGAAAGAATTCAAAGAGAAAATAACTTTGGCACTCCTGGATTTTGAAGAGACTTTACCCCGGCAAAGGAGACCAGCGTCTACATCACATTTAATTCTTGAAAAGAAAAATGTTCAAGGAAAAAAGATCAGAAGAAGATGCAAACAATGTTATGAAAAAATCACAAAAGAGAGAGGCAGAGAAGAAGCAAGGAAACATGCTAAGAATGTGCATACGTATTGCAGCTCTTGCCCTGGGGAAACATTCTTTTGTCTAGAATGTTTTAGAGATTTTCATAAATAAATTACAATAATTATATTCACATAAAGGCTTTGTATTTTGTAATCAAATAAAAGGATTTTTTTGTATATAAAAATGTATTTGTGTTTATTTCCTAAATAGATTACAATAAGTATTTTCATGTAAGTCTTTGTAACCAAAACAACGGAAGTAAAAAAAAAAAAAAAAAAAAAGGGTTCCACCATCCACCTGGCTCCACGTGCCGGAACCTGGATGCAGTTACTTATATCATTATAGTTTTATCATTATAGTATTATTTTTGCATTATACATGCACATAATAATACAAATAAACATAAAAATGCTAAATATATTTCACTATAAACTGATTTGAGTAACTGTAACAGAACACTGGATATTTAATAAAATTTTGTCCCCAACGACCAAGTATAATATATAAAAATTTTCCTCAGAGCCCACAGATTTCAAATAACATAGTAATTTCCCTATACTGTCACATATATTTGTGTGCTGCGCTCAGGAGTTGAAAAATGTGTGTCACACGTATGTGTGTGCCATCGCAGAAAAAAAAAAAACTGGCACACACATACGTTGACGTGGCACCCAAAGTGTTAATAGAACTATAAGGGACAATCATAAGCGAATGGAAGTAATCCATAATCGAAATCATAATTGTAATAAACCCAAACAAAAATGTACTCAGTCGTGAAATAATATCGCCTTCAGAAATGAAGACTGGCAAAAAAAAAATAAGATTAGTTTTTTATTTTATTTATTTTTTTTATTTTTATTTGGAAACTTTCAAACACCTGATCGTGTTTAAAAGGGGGGGAAACTTAACCTCCAACTGCATCCCCCAACATTCAGGCATATTTTATACATGTATTTGTAAAATGAAGGACACTTCATTACGAGACTCTGCTTTGGTCACTGCTAAGAGACTCCCCTTGTTAGCAGCCTCGCTGCGGGAGGGGCAGAGGCCCCTTGCCTCCTTAATATTTTTAGATTCCGGCCTGACCATATGGTCGAAAGAGGTCGAACCTCTACCCCTGTAAAATTCAGACCACTACCTGTAAATTTTAAGAAGAAAATTACAGTAAGAGAAACTTTTTATTTTCCCCCTCGAGTTGGGCTATCTTCAGAGGAATTTAGTCAAGAAAGTAGAAGTATCAGAGTATTATTGAAAGAAAAGAATTAACAGAGTGTCGACCCCATAAAGCGAGAGAAAAGAATTAGAAAGTTATAGAAGAAAAGTATATAGAAGAAATATCCGTTGCTTGCCTCCGTAACTAGAACCCCCGTCGATCCGAACCGACTCAGGGCCATAGACGGAGGGGTTAACAATTGGCGACCCTTAACCAGGATTAGAAGAATATTTTAAGAAGATTATTTTAAGAAGAGGATTCTAACAGCTGGCGACCCTGCATCAGGATAAAAAGAAGATTTTAAGAAGATTATTTTAAGAAGAGGCCACTCTTTGGCCAAGATAGAAATTACCCTGCATCAGGATAAAAAGAAGATTTTAAGAAGATTATTTTAAGAAGAGGCCACTCTTAGGCCAAGATAGAAATTACCCTGCATCAGGATGAGAAGATTATTTTAAGAAGATGATGATTTTAAGAAGAGGCCACTCTTTGGCCAAGATAGAAATTACCCTGCATCAGGATAAAACCATTTGACCGGCGTGTCACGACTTCTTGTTCGTAACATCCACCCTTGAACCGGTGTGTCACGACTCCAAGTTCCCCCACGCCTAGTTTTCATCCCTGAAGAAGTAGCCAGCAAGACGTCTTCAGGACACGTCTCTAAGGACTGCGCCCCAGAAATTTTGTTAAGTACAATTTTTTTTTTTTTAAGAAATTTATAAACACTTGAAAAGTCAGTATTATTAACAGTTAATAATGAGTATCAGTCAGAATTTACAAGAAACACAGTGAACATTTCAGACACCAGTGATACATTTTTTTAGTGAAACAGTAATTTTCACAGAAGTTAATTGTAACAGAGTGTTAATTGTAACAGAGAGTTAATTTCAAAGAGAGTTAATTTCAAAGAGAGTTAATTTCAAAGAGAGTTAATTTCAAAGAGTTAATTTCAAAGAGAGTTAATTTAGAGAGAGTTAATTTCAGAGAGTTAATTTCAGAGAGAGTTAATTTCAGAGAGAGTTAATTTCAGAGAGAGTTAATTTCAGAGAGTTAATTTCAGAGAGTTATTTTCACTGTTATATTCAGTATAGAATAATTTTATTTTATGTATCAAACATAATAGTATCGTACCTTGTGTACATTAGAGTGAAATGTCGTTTACATTTTATATTTTTGTTTGCAAATTTTTTTCAATTACTGAATTGAATTGACTTGCAAATTAAGAGAGAGAGTGTTTATAGAGAGTTTATAGATTTAGAGAGATATTTGAAGTCAGTTTTAGTTGCAAAGAAGTTGCAAGTCAGTTTTGAAGTCAGTTTTAGTTGCAAAGAAGTTGCAAGTCAGTTTTGAAGTCAGTTTTAGTTGCAAAGAAGTTGCAAGTCAGTTTTGAAGTCAGTTTTAGTTTGCAAATAAGTTGCAAGTCAGTTTTAGTTGCAAAGAAGTTGCAAGTCAGTTTTGAAGTTTTTCGTTGCAAATGTTGCAAGTCAGTTTGAAGTCAGTTTTCGTTGCAAATAAGTTGCAAGTCAGTTTTGAAGTCAGTTTTCGTTGCAAATAAGTTGCAAGTCAGTTTGAAGTCAGTTTTCTTTGCAAATAAGTTGCAAGTCAGTTTTGAAGTCAGTTTTCGTTGCAAATAAGTTGCAAGTCAGTTTTGAAGTCAGTTTTCGTTGCAAATAGTTGCAAGTTAGTTTTTGAATTCAGTTTTCGTTGCAAATAAGTTGCAAGTTAGTTTTGAAGTCAGTTTTTGTTGCAAATAAGTTGCAAATCAGTTTTCAGAAGGTTGCGCCAAGATGGACAACCGCCCCAGAGATTTATAGAAATACTTGACAAGAGGTCAAGTCAGAAGGTTGCGCCAAGATGGACAACCGCCCCCAGAGACTTATAGAAATACTTGGCAAGAGGTCAAGTCAGAAGGTTGCGCCAAGATGGACAACCGTCCCCAGAGATTTATAGAAATACTTGACAAGAGTTCAAGTCAGAAGGTTGCGCCAAGAGGACAACCGCCCCAGAGATTACAGAAGTCAGTTTTGAAGAAGCCAGTTTTGAAGAAGCCAGTTTTGAAGAAGCCAGTTTTGAAGAAGCCAGTTTTGAAGAAGCCAGTTTTGAAGCAGTTAGTTTTGAAGCAGTTAGTTTTGAAGCAGTTAGTTTTGAAGCAGTTAGTTTTGAAGCAGTTAGTTTTGAAGCAGTTAGTTTTTAAGAAGTCAGTTCTTAAGTCCCGAGTCATTTCAATGCAGTCAATTGAATTCAACTTTTTCTTTGTAAGTTAAGAGAATTTAATTTAAGAAAATGTAATTTAAGAATTTAATTCAACCTTTTTTTTTGTAAAGAGAATTTAATTCAACCTGAATTGACCGGGTTGCGTCTTTAGTTAACCTTTCTTTGTTTTGTTGTAAGAAGGAAATGGACCGATTTGTCTTTTCTTCTTCATGCCATTGTTGCGTATAAAAATATATAGGTAAAATGACATATTTTATTGTTGGCAACCAAAACCCTTTTTAAAAATGTTGGTAACGAGTTTTATAATTATTGCGATTATATGATGACAGAAATAGTGTAATAATTAATCGATCATGTACCTAATTTATCTTGCTCTGTGTGGTCGGGAAATTTACCCGTAGGACCGCACATACCCTAAATTTCAGTTGTGTTTATTCTTTTTTTGTCATTTAATTTTAATAAAACTTCTACACAATAAAACATGTATTTATCATATGCAAACAATTTTTCAGACTAAAATATCAAATAATTCAGTCTATCAACATTTAACGAAAGAGTATAATTTTTCTACTTAACATGCAAAAATTATTAAACCTTTTTAATATTTTTTTTAGTATATAAAAATAATTTTTAATGTAAAATTTACCTGAATTATTAAAAGAAAAGATTGTTCGAAATGCTTTCCTTCCATTTCAATAACTTTTTATTCTTGGCCGAAACTCATCTAAGGTTCGATTTAGTTTTATTTTAAGAATATTATAAAATTATGTTTAGCTCATTAAAATGCATAAATTGGTTTCTATTGTTAATTTGTATTCTTAATTTTCTTAATTCAATTATCGTACCGATACTTCTGGTTAATGTTAATGGTTATATAGTTCATATATAGCTAGGAATGTTACTAGTCGAATTTAATTCCATCTTCAAAATTCAATTTTTAAACCGTGAGATTTACTTTCATCAATTGTAAGTCCTCTAAGTACATTTCTTTTTATTACCTTAATACGTGTAACTGATTTAATTAAATACTTAAATACTACCTTGAACTTAAAGGATTTTATGATAATGATAATAATAACAACAACAATAATTGACTCAAAAGATTTATAACCCTAAACCCATCTTAAATTATTATACATTATTTTTAAACTTTGTTAATTCAAAAACCTTCCAAATCTCTACACATACACACGCATGTATGCACACTATATATACTATATATACAAACCTTATTCTAAAATCATTCGATATCACAAACTATTTCATAGCGTGTAGGTGCTAACTCTGCTATTTATATAGTCCTAAGCCTTTTTGCTTACTATATATAAATTTTTGCTCAGGCATTTATTCAGTTAATTTAAGAATCCTCTCCGCTAATCTATCCCTCAAATTTATAAGATACACACTTTGTATCTAATACACACACATACACACTAGACCACAGGTCTATACATCATCCATTACGTAATTCGATTTTTACCTACAATAGACAATAAAATTAGTTATAGACTGCACGATCAGGGTAACTTTGGAAAATAATTTATATTTTTCCCTTTTACCTACTATTCAGTATGTATGTAATTTTCCCCACAGAATTTTTTTTTTAAATTAACAATACCATTCTTTGCCTAACTTAATTGTTTGTCCAAATTAATGTATTAATCCTTTTATTCTGTTTGCATAAATTAAAGTATTAATCTTTGAATTTTTTATATTATATAATAACTCACTTGTTCTGTATAAAAATTTGTAATGTAAAGAAAAAAATTCGTCATCTAACTTGAAGTAGTTAGATTTATTTTCTCATTTGTATTGTATTAATGGTACCCTATTAGATTATTGTATAAATATCATTTTTAAAAGGGGAGAGCAATGTAAAAATGGACAATGAATAATCAATATTCATTTTACATAAGAACCAAATCGCTTAACGCGAGTTTGGATAATAATTTTACTTGTGGCTTCCTATTTTTGTTCGTGTCAAAACCCTACGATCTACCATACCTATGGTTTAGTCGTATCCATTTTTATTTTGTTATAGAAGTTATTAATAATTATGATTGTCTTGCATCTCACCCTCGACCCTAGATTATACATACACATTGCATATAAGAGGATTGGAACCCGTAGTTGTGCTTCTTAGTCCTTGATACCCATTCTGTCTTTAATTCGTTTCTTTTAGGTCCTCCCAAATAATGACTTACAGTTATACTGCACGTATGACATAATGTGAATAACTATGACGTCATAAAGTAACTTAATTCTCTTCACGTTTTCCATACCTTGAACACTGAATCACGTGTTTAGTATTTGGACATCTTCCGTATTGAATGTATGGTAAATTCCTTAATAATAATAATAATAATAATAATAATAATAATAATAATAATAAAAAGAAAAAGAAACTTCATTCTCTATACATCATTAGTTATGTTGTTTCCTACCTATTGTCTACTGATACCTATCAACCTATCAGTCCATATTTTACGCGTCTCTATATTACGCACACAACCTATTGGATTATGTACATGTAAAATACGTCCACATATATTTTTATTTTTTATTTTTTTTTAAGTGCGTTCAACCCTCACAAGGCATTCATTAGGCTTGCAGTAGTTAAATGCTCAAATTCGCGAATCAGCAGAACCGAACGTTTCTAAGATAAACATCCCCTTTCGCTCTGATCCAAATTTATAACATGTTAAACATATTATAACATATTATGTATATAAATCTATATCATGTGTGCCATGTACTTTGTATTATATTTCTAACATCTTAATTGTCTATTAATATGAAACACTGTAAAAACAAAACAAAGCTATAGTAACTGTTTAATTGTAATTAACTAATACTTTAATTAATAATAACTTGTAATGTACTTCAATGAAACTATAATTGAATGTAATGACTTTATATATAATGTAAGAATGTACTTTAATAGAACTGTAAGGGACAATCATAAGCGAATGGGAAGTAATCCATAATCGAAATCATAATTGTAATAAACCCAAACAAAATGTACTCAGTCGTGAAATAATATCGCCTTCAGAAATGAAGACGTGGCAAAAAAAAATAAGATTAGTTTTTATTTTTATTTATTTTTTTTTTTTATTTGGAAACTTTCAAACACCTGATCGTGTTTAAAAGGGGGGGAAACTTAACCTCCAACTGCCATCCCCCAACATTCAGGCATATTTTATACATGTATTTGTAAAATGAAGGACACTTCATTACGAGACTCTGCTTTGGTCACTGCTAAGAGACTCCCCTTGTTAGCAGCCTCGCTGCGGGGAGGGGGCAGAGGCCCCTTGCCTCCTTAATATTTTTAGATTCCGGCCTGACCATATGGTCGAAAGAGGTCGAACCTCTACCCCTGTAAAATTCAGACCACTACCTGTAAATTTTTAAGAAGAAAATTACAGTAAGAGAAACTTTTTATTTTCCCCCTCGAGTTGGGCTATCTTCAGAGGAATTTAGTCAAGAAAGTAGAAGTATCAGAGTATTATTGAAAGAAAAGAATTAACAGAGTGTCGACCCCATAAAGCGAGAGAAAAGAATTAGAAAGTTATAGAAGAAAAGTATATAGAAGAAATATCCGTTGCTTGCCTCCGTAACTAGAACCCCCGTCGATCCGAACCGACTCAGGGCCATAGACGGAGGGGTTAACAATTGGCGACCCTTAACCAGGATTAGAAGAATATTTTAAGAAGATTATTTTAAGAAGAGGATTCTAACAGCTGGCGACCCTGCATCAGGATAAAAAGAAGATTTTAAGAAGATTATTTTAAGAAGAGGCCACTCTTTGGCCAAGATAGAAATTACCCTGCATCAGGATAAAAAGAAGATTTTAAGAAGATTATTTTAAGAAGAGGCCACTCTTAGGCCAAGATAGAAATTACCCTGCATCAGGATGAGAAGATTATTTTAAGAAGATGATGATTTTAAGAAGAGGCCACTCTTTGGCCAAGATAGAAATTACCCTGCATCAGGATAAAACCATTTGACCGGCGTGTCACGACTTCTTGTTCGTAACATCCACCCTTGAACCGGTGTGTCACGACTCCAAGTTCCCCACGCCTAGTTTTCATCCCTGAAGAAGTAGCCAGCAAGACGTCTTCAGGACACGTCTCTAAGGACTGCGCCCCAGAAATTTTGTTAAGTACAGTTTTTTTTTTTTTTAAGAAATTTATAAACACTTGAAAAGTCAGTATTATTAACAGTTAATAATGAGTATCAAGTCAGAATTTACAAGAAACACAGTGAACATTTCAGACACCAGTGATACTTTTTTTAGTGAAACAGTAATTTTCACAGAAGTTAATTGTAACAGAGAGTTAATTGTAACAGAGAGTTAATTTCAAAGAGAGTTAATTTCAAAGAGAGTTAATTTCAAAGAGAGTTAATTTCAAAGAGTTAATTTCAAAGAGAGTTAATTTCAGAGAGAGTTAGAGAGTTTTCAGAGAGAGTTAATTTCAGAGAGAGTTAATTTCAGAGAGAGTTAATTTCAGAGAGTTAATTTCAGAGAGTTATTTTCACTGTTATATTCAGTATAGAATAATTTTATTTTATGTATCAAACATAATAGTATCGTACCTTCGTGTACATTAGAGTGAAATGTCGTTTACATTTTATATTTTTGTTTGCAAATTTTTTTCAATTACTGAATTGAATTGACTTGCAAATTAAGAGAGAGAGTGTTTATAGAGAGTTTATAGATTTAGAGAGATATTTGAAGTCAGTTTTAGTTGCAAAGAAGTTGCAAGTCAGTTTTGAAGTCAGTTTTAGTTGCAAAGAAGTTGCAAGTCAGTTTTGAAGTCAGTTTTAGTTGCAAAGAAGTTGCAAGTCAGTTTTGAAGTCAGTTTTAGTTGCAAATAAGTTGCAAGTCAGTTTTGAAGTCAGTTTTAGTTGCAAATAAGTTGCAAGTCAGTTTAGTTGCAAAGAAGTTGCAAGTCAGTTTTGAAGTCAGTTTTCGTTGCAAATAAGTTGCAAGTCAGTTTGAAGTCAGTTTTCGTTGCAAATAAGTTGCAAGTCAGTTTTGAAGTCAGTTTTCGTTGCAAATAGTTGCAAGTCAGTTTTGAAGTCAGTTTTCTTTGCAAATAAGTTGCAAGTCAGTTTTGAAGTCAGTTTTCGTTGCAAATAAGTTGCAAGTCAGTTTTGAAGTCAGTTTTCGTTGCAAATAAGTTGCAAGTTAGTTTTGAAGTCAGTTTTCGTTGCAATAAGTTGCAAGTTAGTTTTGAAGTCAGTTTTGTTGCAAATAAGTTGCAAATCAGTTTTCAGAAGGTTGCGCCAAGATGGACAACCGCCCCAGAGATTTATAGAAATACTTGACAAGAGGTCAAGTCAGAAGGTTGCGCCAAGATGGACAACCGCCCCAGAGACTTATAGAAATACTTGGCAAGAGGTCAAGTCAGAAGGTTGCGCCAAGATGGACAACCGTCCCCAGAGATTTATAGAAATACTTGACAAGAGTTCAAGTCAGAAGGTTGCGCCAAGAGGGACAACCGCCCCAGAGATTACAGAAGTCAGTTTTGAAGAAGCCAGTTTTGAAGAAGCCAGTTTTGAAGAAGCCAGTTTTGAAGAAGCCAGTTTTGAAGAAGCCAGTTTTGAAGCTTAGTTTTGAAGCAGTTAGTTTTGAAGCAGTTAGTTTTGAAGCAGTTAGTTTTGAAGCAGTTAGTTTTGAAGCAGTTAGTTTTTAAGAAGTCAGTTCTTAAGTCCCGAGTCATTTCAATGCAGTCAATTGAATTCAACTTTTTCTTTGTAAGTTAAGAGAATTTAATTTAAGAAAATGTAATTTAAGAATTTAATTCAACCTTTTTTTTTTGTAAAGAGAATTTAATTCAACCTGAATTGACCGGGTTGCGTCTTTAGTTAACCTTTCTTTGTTTTGTTGTAAGAAGGAAATGGACCGATTTGTCTTTTCTTCTTCATGCCATTGTTGCGTATAAAAATATATAGGTAAAATGACATATTTTATTGTTGGCAACCAAAACCCTTTTTAAAAATGTTGGTAACGAGTTTTATAATTATTGCGATTATATGATGACAGAAATAGTGTAATAATTAATCGATCATGTACCTAATTTATCTTGCTCTGTGTGGTCGGGAAATTTACCCGTAGGACCGCACATACCCTAAATTTCAGTTGTGTTTATTCTTTTTTTGTCATTTAATTTTAATAAAACTTCTACACAATAAAACATGTATTTATCATATGCAAACAATTTTTCAGACTAAAATATCAAATAATTCAGTCTATCAACATTTAACGAAAGAGTATAATTTTTCTACTTAACATGCAAAAATTATTAAACCTTTTTAATATTTTTTTTAGTATATAAAAATAATTTTTAATGTAAAATTTACCTGAAATTATTAAAAGAAAAGATTGTTCGAAATGCTTTCCTTCCATTTCAATAACTTTTTATTCTTGGCCGAAACTCATCTAAGGTTCGATTTAGTTTTATTTTTAAGAATATTATAAAATTATGTTTAGCTCATTAAAATGCATAAATTGGTTTCTATTGTTAATTTGTATTCTTAATTTTCTTAATTCAATTATCGTACCGATACTTCTGGTTAATGTTAATGGTTATATAGTTCATATATAGCTAGGAATGTTACTAGTCGAATTTAATTCCATCTTCAAAATTCAATTTTTAAACCGTGAGATTTACTTTCATCAATTGTAAGTCCTCTAAGTACATTTCTTTTTATTACCTTAATACGTGTAACTGATTTAATTAAATACTTAAATACTACCTTGAACTTAAAGGATTTTATGATAATGATAATAATAACAACAACAATAATTGACTCAAAAGATTTTATAACCCTAAACCCATCTTAAATTATTATACATTATTTTTAAACTTTGTTAATTCAAAAACCTTCCAAATCTCTACACATACACACGCATGTATGCACACTATATATACTATATATACAAACCTTATTCTAAAATCATTCGATATCACAAACTATTTCATAGCGTGTAGGTGCTAACTCTGCTATTTATATAGTCCTAAGCCTTTTTGCTTACTATATATAAATTTTTGCTCAGGCATTTATTCAGTTAATTTAAGAATCCTCTCCGCTAATCTATCCCTCAAATTTATAAGATACACACTTTGTATCTAATACACACATACACACTAGACCACAGGTCTATACATCATCCATTACGTAATTCGATTTTTACCTACAATAGACAATAAAATTAGTTATAGACTGCACGATCAGGGTAACTTTGGAAAATAATTTATATTTTTCCCTTTTACCTACTATTCAGTATGTATGTAATTTTCCCCACAGAATTTTTTTTTAAATTAACAATACCATTCTTTGCCTAACTTAATTGTTTGTCCAAATTAATGTATTAATCCTTTTATTCTGTTTGCATAAATTAAAGTATTAATCTTTGAATTTTTATATTATATAATAACTCACTTGTTCTGTATAAAAATTTGTAATGTAAAGAAAAAAATTCGTCATCTAACTTGAAGTAGTTAGATGTTATTTTCTCATTTGTATTGTATTAATGGTACCCTATTAGATTATTGTATAAATATCATTTTTAAAAGGGGAGAGCAATGTAAAAATGGACAATGAATAATCAATATTCATTTTTACATAAGAACCAAAATCGCTTAACGCGAGTTTGGATAATAATTTTACTTGTGGCTTCCTATTTTTGTTCGTGTCAAAACCCTACGATCTACCATACCTATGGTTTAGTCGTATCCATTTTTATTTTGTTATAGAAGTTATTAATTAATTATGATTGTCTTGCATCTCACCCTCGACCCTAGATTATACATACACATTGCATATAAGAGGATTGGAACCCGTAGTTGTGCTTCTTAGTCCTTGATACCCATTCTGTCTTTAATTCGTTTCTTTTAGGTCCTCCCAAATAATGACTTACAGTTATACTGCACGTATGACATAATGTGAATAACTATGACGTCATAAAGTAACTTAATTCTCTTCACGTTTTCCATACCTTGAACACTGAATCACGTGTTTAGTATTTGGACATCTTCCGTATTGAATGTATGGTAAATTCCTTAATAATAATAATAATAATAATAATAATAATAATAATAAAAAGAAAAAGAAACTTCATTCTCTATACATCATTAGTTATGTTGTTTCCTACCTATTGTCTACTGATACCTATCAACCTATCAGTCCATATTTTACGCGTCTCTATATTACGCACACAACCTATTGGATTATGTACATGTAAAATACGTCCACATATATTTTTATTTTTTATTTTTTTTAAGTGCGTTCAACCCTCACAAGGCATTCATTAGGCTTGCAGTAGTTAAATGCTCAAATTCGCGAATCAGCAGAACCGAACGTTTCTAAGATAAACATCCCCTTTCGCTCTGATCCAAATTTATAACATGTTAAACATATTATAACATATTATGTATATAAATCTATATCATGTGTGCCATGTACTTTGTATTATATTTCTAACATCTTAATTGTCTATTAATATGAAACACTGTAAAAACAAAACAAAGCTATAGTAACTGTTTAATTGTAATTAACTAATACTTTAATTAATATAACTTGTAATGTACTTCAATGAAACTATAATTGAATGTAATGACTTTATATATAATGTAAGAATGTACTTTAATAGAACTGTAAGGGACAATCATAAGCGAATGGGAAGTAATCCATAATCGAAATCATAATTGTAATAAACCCAAACAAAAATGTACTCAGTCGTGAAATAATATCGCCTTCAGAAATGAAGACGTGGCAAAAAAAAATAAGATTAGTTTTTATTTTTATTTATTTTTTTAATTTTTATTTGGAAACTTTCAAACACCTGATCGTGTTTAAAAGGGGGGAAACTTAACCTCCAACTGCCATCCCCCAACATTCAGGCATATTTTATACATGTATTTGTAAAATGAAGGACACTTCATTACGAGACTCTGCTTTGGTCACTGCTAAGAGACTCCCCTTGTTAGCAGCCTCGCTGCGGGGAGGGGGCAGAGGCCCCTTGCCTCCTTAATATTTTTAGATTCCGGCCTGACCATATGGTCGAAAGAGGTCGAACCTCTACCCCTGTAAAATTCAGACCACTACCTGTAAATTTTTAAGAAGAAAATTACAGTAAGAGAAACTTTTTATTTTCCCCCTCGAGTTGGGCTATCTTCAGAGGAATTTAGTCAAGAAAGTAGAAGTATCAGAGTATTATTGAAAGAAAAGAATTAACAGAGTGTCGACCCCATAAAGCGAGAGAAAAGAATTAGAAAGTTATAGAAGAAAAGTATATAGAAGAAATATCCGTTGCTTGCCTCCGTAACTAGAACCCCCGTCGATCCGAACCGACTCAGGGCCATAGACGGAGGGGTTAACAATTGGCGACCCTTAACCAGGATTAGAAGAATATTTTAAGAAGATTATTTTAAGAAGAGGATTCTAACAGCTGGCGACCCTGCATCAGGATAAAAAGAAGATTTTAAGAAGATTATTTTAAGAAGAGGCCACTCTTTGGCCAAGATAGAAATTACCCTGCATCAGGATAAAAAGAAGATTTTAAGAAGATTATTTTAAGAAGAGGCCACTCTTAGGCCAAGATAGAAATTACCCTGCATCAGGATGAGAAGATTATTTTAAGAAGATGATGATTTTAAGAAGAGGCCACTCTTTGGCCAAGATAGAAATTACCCTGCATCAGGATAAAACCATTTGACCGGCGTGTCACGACTTCTTGTTCGTAACATCCACCCTTGAACCGGTGTGTCACGACTCCAAGTTCCCCACGCCTAGTTTTCATCCCTGAAGAAGTAGCCAGCAAGACGTCTTCAGGACACGTCTCTAAGGACTGCGCCCCAGAAATTTTGTTAAGTACAGTTTTTTTTTTTTTAAGAAATTTATAAACACTTGAAAAGTCAGTATTATTAACAGTTAATAATGAGTATCAAGTCAGAATTTACAAGAAACACAGTGAACATTTCAGACACCAGTGATACATTTTTTTAGTGAAACAGTAATTTTCACAGAAGTTAATTGTAACAGAGAGTTAATTGTAACAGAGAGTTAATTTCAAAGAGAGTTAATTTCAAAGAGAGTTAATTTCAAAGAGAGTTAATTTCAAAGAGTTAATTTCAAAGAGAGTTAATTTCAGAGAGAGTTAATTTCAGAGAGTTAATTTCAGAGAGAGTTAATTTCAGAGAGAGTTAATTTCAGAGAGAGTTAATTTCAGAGAGTTAATTTCAGAGAGTTATTTTCACTGTTATATTCAGTATAGAATAATTTTATTTTATGTATCAAACATAATAGTATCGTACCTTCGTGTACATTAGAGTGAAATGTCGTTTACATTTTATATTTTTGTTTGCAAATTTTTTTCAATTACTGAATTGAATTGACTTGCAAATTAAGAGAGAGAGTGTTTATAGAGAGTTTATAGATTTAGGAGATATTTGAAGTCAGTTTTAGTTGCAAAGAAGTTGCAAGTCAGTTTTGAAGTCAGTTTTAGTTGCAAAGAAGTTGCAAGTCAGTTTTGAAGTCAGTTTTAGTTGCAAAGAAGTTGCAAGTCAGTTTGAAGTCAGTTTTAGTTGCAAATAAGTTGCAAGTCAGTTTTAGTTGCAAAGAAGTTGCAAGTCAGTTTTGAAGTCAGTTTTCGTTGCAAATAAGTTGCAAGTCAGTTTGAAGTCAGTTTTCGTTGCAAATAAGTTGCAAGTCAGTTTTGAAGTCAGTTTTCGTTGCAAATAAGTTGCAAGTCAGTTTTGAAGTCAGTTTTCTTTGCAAATAAGTTGCAAGTCAGTTTTGAAGTCAGTTTTCGTTGCAAATAAGTTGCAAGTCAGTTTTGAAGTCAGTTTTCGTTGCAAATAAGTTGCAAGTTAGTTTTGAAGTCAGTTTTCGTTGCAAATAAGTTGCAAGTTAGTTTTGAAGTCAGTTTTCGTTGCAAATAAGTTGCAAATCAGTTTTCAGAAGGTTGCGCCAAGATGGACAACCGCCCCAGAGATTTATAGAAATACTTGACAAGAGGTCAAGTCAGAAGGTTGCGCCAAGATGGACAACCGCCCCCAGAGATTTATAGAAATACTTGACAAGAGGTCAAGTCAGAAGGTTGCGCCAAAAGGGACAACCGCCCCAGAGATTTATAGAAATACTTGGCAAGAGGTCAAGTCAGAAGGTTGCGCCAAGATGGACAACCGCCCCCAGAGATTTATAGAAATACTTGACAAGAGGTCAAGTCAGAAGGTTGCGCCAAGATGGACAACCGCCCCCAGAGACTTATAGAAATACTTGGCAAGAGGTCAAGTCAGAAGGTTGCGCCAAGATGGACAACCGTCCCCAGAGATTTATAGAAATACTTGACAAGAGTTCAAGTCAGAAGGTTGCGCCAAGAGGGACAACCGCCCCAGAGATTACAGAAGTCAGTTTTGAAGAAGCCAGTTTTGAAGAAGCCAGTTTTGAAGAAGCCAGTTTGAAGCCAGTTTTGAAGAAGCCAGTTTTGAAGAAGCCAGTTTTGAAGCAGTTAGTTTTGAAGCAGTTAGTTTTGAAGCAGTTAGTTTTGAAGCAGTTAGTTTTGAAGCAGTTAGTTTTGAAGCAGTTAGTTTTTAAGAAGTCAGTTCTTAAGTCCCGAGTCATTTCAATGCAGTCAATTGAATTCAACTTTTTCTTTGTAAGTTAAGAGAATTTAATTTAAGAAAATGTAATTTAAGAATTTAATTCAACCTTTTTTTTGTTGTAAAGAGAATTTAATTCAACCTGAATTGACCGGGTTGCGTCTTTAGTTAACCTTTCTTTGTTTTGTTGTAAGAAGGAAATGGACCGATTTGTCTTTTCTTCTTCATGCCATTGTTGCGTATAAAAATATATAGGTAAAATGACATATTTTATTGTTGGCAACCAAAACCCTTTTTAAAAATGTTGGTAACGAGTTTTATAATTATTGCGATTATATGATGACAGAAATAGTGTAATAATTAATCGATCATGTACCTAATTTATCTTGCTCTGTGTGGTCGGGAAATTTACCCGTAGGACCGCACATACCCTAAATTTCAGTTGTGTTTATTCTTTTTTTGTCATTTAATTTTAATAAAACTTCTACACAATAAAACATGTATTTATCATATGCAAACAATTTTTCAGACTAAAATATCAAATAATTCAGTCTATCAACATTTAACGAAAGAGTATAATTTTTCTACTTAACATGCAAAAATTATTAAACCTTTTTAATATTTTTTTTAGTATATAAAAATAATTTTTAATGTAAAATTTACCTGAAATTATTAAAAGAAAAGATTGTTCGAAATGCTTTCCTTCCATTTCAATAACTTTTTATTCTTGGCCGAAACTCATCTAAGGTTCGATTTAGTTTTATTTTTAAGAATATTATAAAATTATGTTTAGCTCATTAAAATGCATAAATTGGTTTCTATTGTTAATTTGTATTCTTAATTTTCTTAATTCAATTATCGTACCGATACTTCTGGTTAATGTTAATGGTTATATAGTTCATATATAGCTAGGAATGTTACTAGTCGAATTTAATTCCATCTTCAAAATTCAATTTTTAAACCGTGAGATTTACTTTCATCAATTGTAAGTCCTCTAAGTACATTTCTTTTTATTACCTTAATACGTGTAACTGATTTAATTAAATACTTAAATACTACCTTGAACTTAAAGGATTTTATGATAATGATAATAATAACAACAACAATAATTGACTCAAAAGATTTTATAACCCTAAACCCATCTTAAATTATTATACATTATTTTTAAACTTTGTTAATTCAAAAACCTTCCAAATCTCTACACATACACACGCATGTATGCACACTATATATACTATATATACAAACCTTATTCTAAAATCATTCGATATCACAAACTATTTCATAGCGTGTAGGTGCTAACTCTGCTATTTATATAGTCCTAAGCCTTTTTGCTTACTATATATAAATTTTTGCTCAGGCATTTATTCAGTTAATTTAAGAATCCTCTCCGCTAATCTATCCCTCAAATTTATAAGATACACACTTTGTATCTAATACACACACATACACACTAGACCACAGGTCTATACATCATCCATTACGTAATTCGATTTTTACCTACAATAGACAATAAAATTAGTTATAGACTGCACGATCAGGGTAACTTTGGAAAATAATTTATATTTTTCCCTTTTACCTACTATTCAGTATGTATGTAATTTTCCCCACAGAATTTTTTTTTAAATTAACAATACCATTCTTTGCCTAACTTAATTGTTTGTCCAAATTAATGTATTAATCCTTTTATTCTGTTTGCATAAATTAAAGTATTAATCTTTGAATTTTTTATATTATATAATAACTCACTTGTTCTGTATAAAAATTTGTAATGTAAAGAAAAAAATTCGTCATCTAACTTGAAGTAGTTACGATGTTATTTTCTCATTTGTATTGTATTAATGGTACCCTATTAGATTATTGTATAAATATCATTTTTAAAAGGGGAGAGCAATGTAAAAATGGACAATGAATAATCAATATTCATTTTTACATAAGAACCAAAATCGCTTAACGCGAGTTTGGATAATAATTTTACTTGTGGCTTCCTATTTTTGTTCGTGTCAAAACCCTACGATCTACCATACCTATGGTTTAGTCGTATCCATTTTTATTTTGTTATAGAAGTTATTAATTAATTATGATTGTCTTGCATCTCACCCTCGACCCTAGATTATACATACACATTGCATATAAGAGGATTGGAACCCGTAGTTGTGCTTCTTAGTCCTTGATACCCATTCTGTCTTTAATTCGTTTCTTTTAGGTCCTCCCAAATAATGACTTACAGTTATACTGCACGTATGACATAATGTGAATAACTATGACGTCATAAAGTAACTTAATTCTCTTCACGTTTTCCATACCTTGAACACTGAATCACGTGTTTAGTATTTGGACATCTTCCGTATTGAATGTATGGTAAATTCCTTAATAATAATAATAATAATAATAATAATAATAATAATAATAAAAAGAAAAAGAAACTTCATTCTCTATACATCATTAGTTATGTTGTTTCCTACCTATTGTCTACTGATACCTATCAACCTATCAGTCCATATTTTACGCGTCTCTATATTACGCACACACAACCTATTGGATTATGTACATGTAAAATACGTCCACAATATTTTTATTTTTTATTTTTTTTTAAGTGCGTTCAACCCTCACAAGGCATTCATTAGGCTTGCAGTAGTTAAATGCTCAAATTCGCGAATCAGCAGAACCGAACGTTTCTAAGATAAACATCCCCTTTCGCTCTGATCCAAATTTATAACATGTTAAACATATTATAACATATTATGTATATAAATCTATATCATGTGTGCCATGTACTTTGTATTATATTTCTAACATCTTAATTGTCTATTAATATGAAACACTGTAAAAACAAAACAAAGCTATAGTAACTGTTTAATTGTAATTAACTAATACTTTAATTAATAATAACTTGTAATGTACTTCAATGAAACTATAATTGAATGTAATGACTTTATATAATGTAAGAATGTACTTTAATAGAACTGTAAGGGACAATCATAAGCGAATGGGAAGTAATCCATAATCGAAATCATAATTGTAATAAACCCAAACAAAAATGTACTCAGTCGTGAAATAATATCGCCTTCAGAAATGAAGACGTGGCAAAAAAAAATAAGATTAGTTTTTATTTTTATTTATTTTTTTTAATTTTTATTTGGAAACTTTCAAACACCTGATCGTGTTTAAAAGGGGGGGAAACTTAACCTCCAACTGCCATCCCCCAACATTCAGGCATATTTTATACATGTATTTGTAAAATGAAGGACACTTCATTACGAGACTCTGCTTTGGTCACTGCTAAGAGACTCCCCTTGTTAGCAGCCTCGCTGCGGGGAGGGGGCAGAGGCCCCTTGCCTCCTTAATATTTTTAGATTCCGGCCTGACCATATGGTCGAAAGAGGTCGAACCTCTACCCCTGTAAAATTCAGACCACTACCTGTAAATTTTTAAGAAGAAAATTACAGTAAGAGAAACTTTTTATTTTCCCCCTCGAGTTGGGCTATCTTCAGAGGAATTTAGTCAAGAAAGTAGAAGTATCAGAGTATTATTGAAAGAAAAGAATTAACAGAGTGTCGACCCCATAAAGCGAGAGAAAAGAATTAGAAAGTTATAGAAGAAAAGTATATAGAAGAAATATCCGTTGCTTGCCTCCGTAACTAGAACCCCCGTCGATCCGAACCGACTCAGGGCCATAGACGGAGGGGTTAACAATTGGCGACCCTTAACCAGGATTAGAAGAATATTTTAAGAAGATTATTTTAAGAAGAGGATTCTAACAGCTGGCGACCCTGCATCAGGATAAAAAGAAGATTTTAAGAAGATTATTTTAAGAAGAGGCCACTCTTTGGCCAAGATAGAAATTACCCTGCATCAGGATAAAAAGAAGATTTTAAGAAGATTATTTTAAGAAGAGGCCACTCTTAGGCCAAGATAGAAATTACCCTGCATCAGGATGAGAAGATTATTTTAAGAAGATGATGATTTTAAGAAGAGGCCACTCTTTGGCCAAGATAGAAATTACCCTGCATCAGGATAAAACCATTTGACCGGCGTGTCACGACTTCTTGTTCGTAACATCCACCCTTGAACCGGTGTGTCACGACTCCAAGTTCCCCACGCCTAGTTTTCATCCCTGAAGAAGTAGCCAGCAAGACGTCTTCAGGACACGTCTCTAAGGACTGCGCCCCAGAAATTTTGTTAAGTACAGTTTTTTTTTTTTTAAGAAATTTATAAACACTTGAAAAGTCAGTATTATTAACAGTTAATAATGAGTATCAAGTCAGAATTTACAAGAAACACAGTGAACATTTCAGACACCAGTGATACATTTTTTTAGTGAAACAGTAATTTTCACAGAAGTTAATTGTAACAGAGAGTTAATTGTAACAGAGAGTTAATTTCAAAGAGAGTTAATTTCAAAGAGAGTTAATTTCAAAGAGAGTTAATTTCAAAGAGTTAATTTCAAAGAGAGTTAATTTCAGAGAGAGTTAATTTCAGAGAGTTAATTTCAGAGAGAGTTAATTTCAGAGAGAGTTAATTTCAGAGAGAGTTAATTTCAGAGAGTTAATTTCAGAGAGTTATTTTCACTGTTATATTCAGTATAGAATAATTTTATTTTATGTATCAAACATAATAGTATCGTACCTTCGTGTACATTAGAGTGAAATGTCGTTTACATTTTATATTTTTGTTTGCAAATTTTTTTCAATTACTGAATTGAATTGACTTGCAAATTAAGAGAGAGAGAGAGAGTTATAGATTTGAGATAGAGAGTTTATTATAGAGTTTAGAGATATTTGAAGTCAGTTTTAGTTGCAAAGAAGTTGCAAGTCAGTTTTGAAGTCAGTTTTAGTTGCAAATAAGTTGCAAGTCAGTTTTAGTTGCAAAAAGTTGCAAGTCAGTTTTGAAGTCAGTTTTCGTTGCAAATAAGTTGCAAGTCAGTTTTTTGAAGTCAGTTTTCGTTGCAAATAAGTTGCAAGTCAGTTTTGAAGTCAGTTTTCGTTGCAAATAAGTTGCAAGTTAGTTTTGAAGTCAGTTTTCGTTGCAAATAAGTTGCAAGTTAGTTTGAAGTCAGTTTTCGTTGCAAATAAGTTGAAAATCAGTTTTCAGAAGGTTGCGCCAAGATGGACAACCGCCCCAGAGATTTATAGAAATACTTGACAAGAGGTCAAGTCAGAAGGTTGCGCCAAGATGGACAACCGCCCCCAGAGATTTATAGAAATACTTGACAAGAGGTCAAGTCAGAAGGTTGCGCCAAAAGGGACAACCGCCCCAGAGATTTATAGAAATACTTGGCAAGAGGTCAAGTCAGAAGGTTGCGCCAAGATGGACAACCGCCCCCAGAGATTTATAGAAATACTTGACAAGAGGTCAAGTCAGAAGGTTGCGCCAAGATGGACAACCGCCCCCAGAGACTTATAGAAATACTTGGCAAGAGGTCAAGTCAGAAGGTTGCGCCAAGATGGACAACCGTCCCCAGAGATTTATAGAAATACTTGACAAGAGTTCAAGTCAGAAGGTTGCGCCAAGAGGGACAACCGCCCCAGAGATTACAGAAGTCAGTTTTGAAGAAGCCAGTTTTGAAGAAGCCAGTTTTGAAGAAGCCAGTTTTGAAGAAGCCAGTTTTGAAGAAGCCAGTTTTGAAGCAGTTAGTTTTGAAGCAGTTAGTTTTGAAGCAGTTAGTTTTGAAGCAGTTAGTTTTGAAGCAGTTAGTTTTGAAGCAGTTAGTTTTTAAGAAGTCAGTTCTTAAGTCCCGAGTCATTTCAATGCAGTCAATTGAATTCAACTTTTTCTTTGTAAGTTAAGAGAATTTAATTTAAGAAAATGTAATTTAAGAATTTAATTCAACCTTTTTTTTGTTGTAAAGAGAATTTAATTCAACCTGAATTGACCGGGTTGCGTCTTTAGTTAACCTTTCTTTGTTTTGTTGTAAGAAGGAAATGGACCGATTTGTCTTTTCTTCTTCATGCCATTGTTGCGTATAAAAATATATAGGTAAAATGACATATTTTATTGTTGGCAACCAAAACCCTTTTTAAAAATGTTGGTAACGAGTTTTATAATTATTGCGATTATATGATGACAGAAATAGTGTAATAATTAATCGATCATGTACCTAATTTATCTTGCTCTGTGTGGTCGGGAAATTTACCCGTAGGACCGCACATACCCTAAATTTCAGTTGTGTTTATTCTTTTTTTGTCATTTAATTTTAATAAAACTTCTACACAATAAAACATGTATTTATCATATGCAAACAATTTTTCAGACTAAAATATCAAATAATTCAGTCTATCAACATTTAACGAAAGAGTATAATTTTTCTACTTAACATGCAAAAATTATTAAACCTTTTTAATATTTTTTTTAGTATATAAAAATAATTTTTAATGTAAAATTTACCTGAAATTATTAAAAGAAAAGATTGTTCGAAATGCTTTCCTTCCATTTCAATAACTTTTTATTCTTGGCCGAAACTCATCTAAGGTTCGATTTAGTTTTATTTTTAAGAATATTATAAAATTATGTTTAGCTCATTAAAATGCATAAATTGGTTTCTATTGTTAATTTGTATTCTTAATTTTCTTAATTCAATTATCGTACCGATACTTCTGGTTAATGTTAATGGTTATATAGTTCATATATAGCTAGGAATGTTACTAGTCGAATTTAATTCCATCTTCAAAATTCAATTTTTAAACCGTGAGATTTACTTTCATCAATTGTAAGTCCTCTAAGTACATTTCTTTTTATTACCTTAATACGTGTAACTGATTTAATTAAATACTTAAATACTACCTTGAACTTAAAGGATTTTATGATAATGATAATAATAACAACAACAATAATTGACTCAAAAGATTTTATAACCCTAAACCCATCTTAAATTATTATACATTATTTTTAAACTTTGTTAATTCAAAAACCTTCCAAATCTCTACACATACACACGCATGTATGCACACTATATATATATATACAAACCTTATTCTAAAATCATTCGATATCACAAACTATTTCATAGCGTGTAGGTGCTAACTCTGCTATTTATATAGTCCTAAGCCTTTTTGCTTACTATATATAAATTTTTGCTCAGGCATTTATTCAGTTAATTTAAGAATCCTCTCCGCTAATCTATCCCTCAAATTTATAAGATACACACTTTGTAATACACACACATACACACTAGACCACAGGTCTATACATCATCCATTACGTAATTCGATTTTTACCTACAATAGACAATAAAATTAGTTATAGACTGCACGATCAGGGTAACTTTGGAAAATAATTTATATTTTTCCCTTTTACCTACTATTCAGTATGTATGTAATTTTCCCCACAGAATTTTTTTTTAAATTAACAATACCATTCTTTGCCTAACTTAATTGTTTGTCCAAATTAATGTATTAATCCTTTTATTCTGTTTGCATAAATTAAAGTATTAATCTTTGAATTTTTTATATTATATAATAACTCACTTGTTCTGTATAAAAATTTGTAATGTAAAGAAAAAAATTCGTCATCTAACTTGAAGTAGTTACGATGTTATTTTCTCATTTGTATTGTATTAATGGTACCCTATTAGATTATTGTATAAATATCATTTTTAAAAGGGGAGAGCAATGTAAAAATGGACAATGAATAATCAATATTCATTTTTACATAAGAACCAAAATCGCTTAACGCGAGTTTGGATAATAATTTTACTTGTGGCTTCCTATTTTTGTTCGTGTCAAAACCCTACGATCTACCATACCTATGGTTTAGTCGTATCCATTTTTATTTTGTTATAGAAGTTATTAATTAATTATGATTGTCTTGCATCTCACCCTCGACCCTAGATTATACATACACATTGCATATAAGAGGATTGGAACCCGTAGTTGTGCTTCTTAGTCCTTGATACCCATTCTGTCTTTAATTCGTTTCTTTTAGGTCCTCCCAAATAATGACTTACAGTTATACTGCACGTATGACATAATGTGAATAACTATGACGTCATAAAGTAACTTAATTCTCTTCACGTTTTCCATACCTTGAACACTGAATCACGTGTTTAGTATTTGGACATCTTCCGTATTGAATGTATGGTAAATTCCTTAATAATAATAATAATATAATAATAATAATAATAATAATAATAAAAAGAAAAAGAAACTTCATTCTCTATACATCATTAGTTATGTTGTTTCCTACCTATTGTCTACTGATACCTATCAACCTATCAGTCCATATTTTACGCGTCTCTATATTACGCACACAACCTATTGGATTATGTACATGTAAAATACGTCCACATATATTTTTATTTTTTATTTTTTTTTAAGTGCGTTCAACCCTCACAAGGCATTCATTAGGCTTGCAGTAGTTAAATGCTCAAATTCGCGAATCAGCAGAACCGAACGTTTCTAAGATAAACATCCCCTTTCGCTCTGATCCAAATTTATAACATGTTAAACATATTATAACATATTATGTATATAAATCTATATCATGTGTGCCATGTACTTTGTATTATATTTCTAACATCTTAATTGTCTATTAATATGAAACACTGTAAAAACAAAACAAAGCTATAGTAACTGTTTAATTGTAATTAACTAATACTTTAATTAATATAACTTGTAATGTACTTCAATGAAACTATAATTGAATGTAATGACTTTATATATAATGTAAGAATGTACTTTAATAGAACTGTAAGGGACAATCATAAGCGAATGGGAAGTAATCCATAATCGAAATCATAATTGTAATAAACCCAAACAAAAATGTACTCAGTCGTGAAATAATATCGCCTTCAGAAATGAAGACGTGGCAAAAAAAAATAAGATTAGTTTTTATTTTTATTTATTTTTTTAATTTTTATTTGGAAACTTTCAAACACCTGATCGTGTTTAAAAGGGGGGGAAACTTAACCTCCAACTGCCATCCCCCAACATTCAGGCATATTTTATACATGTATTTGTAAAATGAAGGACACTTCATTACGAGACTCTGCTTTGGTCACTGCTAAGAGACTCCCCTTGTTAGCAGCCTCGCTGCGGGGAGGGGGCAGAGGCCCCTTGCCTCCTTAATATTTTTAGATTCCGGCCTGACCATATGGTCGAAAGAGGTCGAACCTCTACCCCTGTAAAATTCAGACCACTACCTGTAAATTTTTAAGAAGAAAATTACAGTAAGAGAAACTTTTTATTTTCCCCCTCGAGTTGGGCTATCTTCAGAGGAATTTAGTCAAGAAAGTAGAAGTATCAGAGTATTATTGAAAGAAAAGAATTAACAGAGTGTCGACCCCATAAAGCGAGAGAAAAGAATTAGAAAGTTATAGAAGAAAAGTATATAGAAGAAATATCCGTTGCTTGCCTCCGTAACTAGAACCCCCGTCGATCCGAACCGACTCAGGGCCATAGACGGAGGGGTTAACAATTGGCGACCCTTAACCAGGATTAGAAGAATATTTTAAGAAGATTATTTTAAGAAGAGGATTCTAACAGCTGGCGACCCTGCATCAGGATAAAAAGAAGATTTTAAGAAGATTATTTTAAGAAGAGGCCACTCTTTGGCCAAGATAGAAATTACCCTGCATCAGGATAAAAAGAAGATTTTAAGAAGATTATTTTAAGAAGAGGCCACTCTTAGGCCAAGATAGAAATTACCCTGCATCAGGATGAGAAGATTATTTTAAGAAGATGATGATTTTAAGAAGAGGCCACTCTTTGGCCAAGATAGAAATTACCCTGCATCAGGATAAAACCATTTGACCGGCGTGTCACGACTTCTTGTTCGTAACATCCACCCTTGAACCGGTGTGTCACGACTCCAAGTTCCCCACGCCTAGTTTTCATCCCTGAAGAAGTAGCCAGCAAGACGTCTTCAGGACACGTCTCTAAGGACTGCGCCCCAGAAATTTTGTTAAGTACAGAGTTTTTTTTTTTTTAAGAAATTTATAAACACTTGAAAAGTCAGTATTATTAACAGTTAATAATGAGTATCAAGTCAGAATTTACAAGAAACACAGTGAACATTTCAGACACCAGTGATACATTTTTTTAGTGAAACAGTAATTTTCACAGAAGTTAATTGTAACAGAGAGTTAATTGTAACAGAGAGTTAATTTCAAAGAGAGTTAATTTCAAAGAGAGTTAATTTCAAAGAGAGTTAATTTCAAAGAGTTAATTTCAAAGAGAGTTAATTTCAGAGAGAGTTAATTTCAGAGAGTTAATTTCAGAGAGAGTTAATTTCAGAGAGAGTTAATTTCAGAGAGAGTTAATTTCAGAGAGTTAATTTCAGAGAGTTATTTTCACTGTTATATTCAGTATAGAATAATTTTATTTTATGTATCAAACATAATAGTATCGTACCTTCGTGTACATTAGAGTGAAATGTCGTTTACATTTTATATTTTTGTTTGCAAATTTTTTTCAATTACTGAATTGAATTGACTTGCAAATTAAGAGAGAGAGTGTTTATAGAGAGTTTATAGATTTAGAGAGATATTTGAAGTCAGTTTTAGTTGCAAAGAAGTTGCAAGTCAGTTTTGAAGTCAGTTTTAGTTGCAAAGAAGTTGCAAGTCAGTTTTGAAGTCAGTTTTAGTTGCAAAGAAGTTGCAAGTCAGTTTTGAAGTCAGTTTTAGTGCAAATAAGTTGCAAGTCAGTTTTAGTTGCAAAGAAGTTGCAAGTCAGTTTTGAAGTCAGTTTTCGTTGCAAATAAGTTGCAAGTCAGTTTGAAGTCAGTTTTCGTTGCAAATAAGTTGCAAGTCAGTTTGAAGTCAGTTTTCGTTGCAAATAAGTTGCAAGTCAGTTTTGAAGTCAGTTTTCGTTGCAAATAAGTTGCAAGTAGTTTTGAAGTCAGTTTTCGTTGCAAATAAGTTGCAAGTTAGTTTTGAAGTCAGTTTTCGTTGCAAATAAGTTGCAAATCAGTTTTGAAGGTTGCGCCAAGATGGACAACCGCCCCAGAGATTTATAGAAATACTTGCAAGAGTCAAGTCAGAAGGTTGCGCCAAGATGGACAACCGCCCCAGAGATTTATAGAAATACTTGACAAGAGGTCAAGTCAGAAGGTTGTGCCAAAAGGGACAACCGCCCCAGAGATTTATAGAAATACTTGGCAAGAGGTCAAGTCAGAAGGTTGCGCCAAGATGGACAACCGCCCCAGAGATTTATAGAAATACTTGACAAGAGGTCAAGTCAGAAGGTTGCGCCAAGATGGACAACCGCCCCAGAGACTTATAGAAATACTTGGCAAGAGGTCAAGTCAGAAGGTTGCGCCAAGATGGACAACCGTCCCCAGAGATTTATAGAAATACTTGACAAGAGTTCAAGTCAGAAGGTTGCGCCAAGAGGGACAACCGCCCCAGAGATTACAGAAGTCAGTTTTGAAGAAGCCAGTTTTGAAGAAGCAGTTTTGAAGAAGCCAGTTTTGAAGAAGCCAGTTTTGAAGAAGCCAGTTTTGAAGAAGCCAGTTTTGAAGCAGTTAGTTTTGAAGCAGTTAGTTTTGAAGCAGTTAGTTTTGAAGCAGTTAGTTTTGAAGCAGTTAGTTTTTAAGAAGTCAGTTCTTAAGTCCCGAGTCATTTCAATGCAGTCAATTGAATTCAACTTTTTCTTTGTAAGTTAAGAGAATTTAATTTAAGAAAATGTAATTTAAGAATTTAATTCAACCTTTTTTTTGTTGTAAAGAGAATTTAATTAACCTGAATTGACCGGGTTGCGTCTTTAGTTAACCTTTCTTTGTTTTGTTGTAAGAAGGAAATGGACCGATTTGTCTTTTCTTCTTCATGCCATTGTTGCGTATAAAAATATATAGGTAAAATGACATATTTTATTGTTGGCAACCAAAACCCTTTTTAAAAATGTTGGTAACGAGTTTTATAATTATTGCGATTATATGATGACAGAAATAGTGTAATAATTAATCGATCATGTACCTAATTTATCTTGCTCTGTGTGGTCGGGAAATTTACCCGTAGGACCGCACATACCCTAAATTTCAGTTGTGTTTATTCTTTTTTTGTCATTTAATTTTAATAAAACTTCTACACAATAAAACATGTATTTATCATATGCAAACAATTTTTCAGACTAAAATATCAAATAATTCAGTCTATCAACATTTAACGAAAGAGTATAATTTTTCTACTTAACATGCAAAAATTATTAAACCTTTTTAATATTTTTTTTAGTATAAAAATAATTTTTAATGTAAAATTTACCTGAAATTATTAAAAGAAAAGATTGTTCGAAATGCTTTCCTTCCATTTCAATAACTTTTTATTCTTGGCCGAAACTCATCTAAGGTTCGATTTACTTTTATTTTTAAGAATATTATAAAATTATGTTTAGCTCATTAAAATGCATAAATTGGTTTCTATTGTTAATTTGTATTCTTAATTTTCTTAATTCAATTATCGTACCGATACTTCTGGTTAATGTTAATGGTTATATAGTTCATATATAGCTAGGAATGTTACTAGTCGAATTTAATTCCATCTTCAAAATTCAATTTTTAAACCGTGAGATTTACTTTCATCAATTGTAAGTCCTCTAAGTACATTTCTTTTTATTACCTTAATACGTGTAACTGATTTAATTAAATACTTAAATACTACCTTGAACTTAAAGGATTTTATGATAATGATAATAATAACAACAACAATAATTGACTCAAAAGATTTTATAACCCTAAACCCATCTTAAATTATTATACATTATTTTAAACTTTGTTAATTCAAAAACCTTCCAAATCTCTACACATACACACGCATGTATGCACACTATATATACTATATACAAACCTTATTCTAAAATCATTCGATATCACAAACTATTTCATAGCGTGTAGGTGCTAACTCTGCTATTTATATAGTCCTAAGCCTTTTTGCTTACTATATATAAATTTTTGCTCAGGCATTTATTCAGTTAATTTAAGAATCCTCTCCGCTAATCTATCCCTCAAATTTATAAGATACACACTTTGTATCTAATACACACATACACACTAGACCACAGGTCTATACATCATCCATTACGTAATTCGATTTTTACCTACAATAGACAATAAAATTAGTTATAGACTGCACGATCAGGGTAACTTTGGAAAATAATTTATATTTTTCCCTTTTACCTACTATTCAGTATGTATGTAATTTTCCCCACAGAATTTTTTTTTAAATTAACAATACCATTCTTTGCCTAACTTAATTGTTTGTCCAAATTAATGTATTAATCCTTTTATTCTGTTTGCATAAATTAAAGTATTAATCTTTGAATTTTTTATATTATATAATAACTCACTTGTTCTGTATAAAAATTTGTAATGTAAAGAAAAAAATTCGTCATCTAACTTGAAGTAGTTACGATGTTATTTTCTCATTTGTATTGTATTAATGGTACCCTATTAGATTATTGTATAAATATCATTTTTAAAAGGGGAGAGCAATGTAAAAATGGACAATGAATAATCAATATTCATTTTTACATAAGAACCAAAATCGCTTAACGCGAGTTTGGATAATAATTTTACTTGTGGCTTCCTATTTTTGTTCGTGTCAAAACCCTACGATCTACCATACCTATGGTTTAGTCGTATCCATTTTTATTTTGTTATAGAAGTTATTAATTAATTATGATTGTCTTGCATCTCACCCTCGACCCTAGATTATACATACACATTGCATATAAGAGGATTGGAACCCGTAGTTGTGCTTCTTAGTCCTTGATACCCATTCTGTCTTTAATTCGTTTCTTTTAGGTCCTCCCAAATAATGACTTACAGTTATACTGCACGTATGACATAATGTGAATAACTATGACGTCATAAAGTAACTTAATTCTCTTCACGTTTTCCATACCTTGAACACTGAATCACGTGTTTAGTATTTGGACATCTTCCGTATTGAATGTATGGTAAATTCCTTAATAATAATAATAATAATAATAATAATAATAATAATAATAAAAAGAAAAAGAAACTTCATTCTCTATACATCATTAGTTATGTTGTTTCCTACCTATTGTCTACTGATACCTATCAACCTATCAGTCCATATTTTACGCGTCTCTATATTACGCACACAACCTATTGGATTATGTACATGTAAAATACGTCCACATATATTTTATTTTTTATTTTTTTTTAAGTGCGTTCAACCCTCACAAGGCATTCATTAGGCTTGCAGTAGTTAAATGCTCAAATTCGCGAATCAGCAGAACCGAACGTTTCTAAGATAAACATCCCCTTTCGCTCTGATCCAAATTTATAACATGTTAAACATATTATAACATATTATGTATATAAATCTATATCATGTGTGCCATGTACTTTGTATTATATTTCTAACATCTTAATTGTCTATTAATATGAAACACTGTAAAAACAAAACAAAGCTATAGTAACTGTTTAATTGTAATTAACTAATACTTTAATTAATAATAACTTGTAATGTACTTCAATGAAACTATAATTGAATGTAATGACTTTATATATAATGTAAGAATGTACTTTAATAGAACGTTAAGGGACAATCATAAGCGAATGGGAAGTAATCCATAATCGAAATCATAATTGTAATAAACCCAAACAAAAATGTACTCAGTCGTGAAATAATATCGCCTTCAGAAATGAAGACGTGGCAAAAAAAAATAAGATTAGTTTTTATTTTTATTTATTTTTTTTAATTTTTATTTGGAAACTTTCAAACACCTGATCGTGTTTAAAAGGGGGGGAAACTTAACCTCCAACTGCCATCCCCCAACATTCAGGCATATTTTATACATGTATTTGTAAAATGAAGGACACTTCATTACGAGACTCTGCTTTGGTCACTGCTAAGAGACTCCCCTTGTTAGCAGCCTCGCTGCGGGGGGGGGCAGAGGCCCCTTGCCTCCTTAATATTTTTAGATTCCGGCCTGACCATATGGTCGAAAGAGGTCGAACCTCTACCCCTGTAAAATTCAGACCACTACCTGTAAATTTTTAAGAAGAAAATTACAGTAAGAGAAACTTTTTATTTTCCCCCTCGAGTTGGGCTATCTTCAGAGGAATTTAGTCAAGAAAGTAGAAGTATCAGAGTATTATTGAAAGAAAAGAATTAACAGAGTGTCGACCCCATAAAGCGAGAGAAAAGAATTAGAAAGTTATAGAAGAAAAGTATATAGAAGAAATATCCGTTGCTTGCCTCCGTAACTAGAACCCCCGTCGATCCGAACCGACTCAGGGCCATAGACGGATGGGTTAACAATTGGCGACCCTTAACCAGGATTAGAAGAATATTTTAAGAAGATTATTTTAAGAAGAGGATTCTAACAGCTGGCGACCCTGCATCAGGATAAAAAGAAGATTTTAAGAAGATTATTTTAAGAAGAGGCCACTCTTTGGCCAAGATAGAAATTACCCTGCATCAGGATAAAAAGAAGATTTTAAGAAGATTATTTTAAGAAGAGGCCACTCTTAGGCCAAGATAGAAATTACCCTGCATCAGGATGAGAAGATTATTTTAAGAAGATGATGATTTTAAGAAGAGGCCACTCTTTGGCCAAGATAGAAATTACCCTGCATCAGGATAAAACCATTTGACCGGCGTGTCACGACTTCTTGTTCGTAACATCCACCCTTGAACCGGTGTGTCACGACTCCAAGTTCCCCACGCCTAGTTTTCATCCCTGAAGAAGTAGCCAGCAAGACGTCTTCAGGAC
The DNA here is from genome assembly GCA_023014485.1 of Bathynomus jamesi. Classification (NCBI taxonomy): domain Eukaryota; kingdom Metazoa; phylum Arthropoda; class Malacostraca; order Isopoda; family Cirolanidae; genus Bathynomus; species Bathynomus jamesi. The sequence goes on along the minus strand of JAJOZX010017374.1, from coordinate 6,616 downwards.
ACGTCTCTAAGGACTCCGCCCCAGAAATTTTGTTAAGTACAGTTTTTTTTTTTTAAGAAATTTATAAACACTTGAAAAGTCAGTATTATTAACAGTTAATAATGAGTATCAAGTCAGAATTTACAAGAAACACAGTGAACATTTCAGACACCAGTGATACATTTTTTTAGTGAAACAGTAATTTTCACAGAAGTTAATTGTAACAGAGAGTTAATTGTAACAGAGAGTTAATTTCAAAGAGAGTTAATTTCAAAGAGAGTTAATTTCAAAGAGAGTTAATTTCAAAGAGTTAATTTCAAAGAGAGTTAATTTCAGAGAGAGTTAATTTCAGAGAGTTAATTTCAGAGGGAGTTAATTTCAGAGAGAGTTAATTTCAGAGAGAGTTAATTTCAGAGAGTTAATTTCAGAGAGTTATTTTCACTGTTATATTCAGTATAGAATAATTTTATTTTATATCAAACATAATAGTATCGTACCTTCGTGTACATTAGAGTGAAATGTCGTTTACATTTTATATTTTTGTTTGCAAATTTTTTTCAATTACTGAATTGAATTGACTTGAAAATTAAGAGAGAGAGTGTTTATAGAGAGTTTATAGATTTAGAGAGATATTTGAAGTCAGTTTTAGTTGCAAAGAAGTTGCAAGTCAGTTTTGAAGTCAGTTTTAGTTGCAAAGAAGTTGCAAGTCAGTTTTGAAGTCAGTTTTAGTTGCAAAGAAGTTGCAAGTCAGTTTTGAAGTCAGTTTTAGTTGCAAATAAGTTGCAAGACAGTTTTAGTTGCAAAGAAGTTGCAAGTCAGTTTTGAAGTCAGTTTTCGTTGCAAATAAGTTGCAAGTCAGTTTGAAACAGTAATTTTCACAGAAGTTAATTGTAACAGAGAGTTAATTGTAACAGAGAGTTAATTTCAAAGAGAGTTAATTTCAAAGAGAGTTAATTTCAAAGAGAGTTAATTTCAAAGAGTTAATTTCAAAGAGAGTTAATTTCAGAGAGAGTTAATTTCAGAGAGTTAATTTCAGAGAGAGTTAATTTCAGAGAGAGTTAATTTCAGAGAGAGTTAATTTCAGAGAGTTAATTTCAGAGAGTTATTTTCACTGTTATATTCAGTATAGAATAATTTTATTTTATATATCAAACATAATAGTATCGTACCTTCGTGTACATTAGAGTGAAATGTCGTTTACATTTTATATTTTTGTTTGTAAATTTTTTTCAATTACTGAATTGAATTGACTTGCAAATTAAGAGAGAGAGTGTTTATAGAGAGTTTATAGATTTAGAGAGATATTTGAAGTCAGTTTTAGTTGCAAAGAAGTTGCAAGTCAGTTTTGAAGTCAGTTTTAGTTGCAAAGAAGTTGCAAGTCAGTTTTGAAGTCAGTTTTAGTTGCAAAGAAGTTGCAAGTCAGTTTTGAAGTCAGTTTTCGTTGCAAATAAGTTGCAAGTCAGTTTTGAAGTCAGTTTTCTTTGCAAATAAGTTGCAAGTCAGTTTTGAAGTCAGTTTTCGTTGCAAATAAGTTGCAAGTCAGTTTTGAAGTCAGTTTTCGTTGCAAATAAGTTGCAAGTTAGTTTTGAAGTCAGTTTTCGTTGCAAATAAGTTGCAAGTTAGTTTTGAAGTCAGTTTTCGTTGCAAATAAGTTGCAAATCAGTTTTCAGAAGGTTGCGCCAAGATGGACAACCGCCCCAGAGATTTATAGAAATACTTGGCAAGAGGTCAAGTCAGAAGGTTGCGCCAAGATGGACAACCGCCCCCAGAGATTTATAGAAATACTTGACAAGAGGTCAGGTCAGAAGGTTGCGCCAAAAGGGACAACCGCCCCAGAGATTTATAGAAATACTTGGCAAGAGGTCAAGTCAGAAGGTTGCGCCAAGATGGACAACCGTCCCCAGAGATTTATAGAAATACTTTACAAGAGTTCAAGTCAGAAGGTTGCGCCAAGAGGGACAACCGCCCCAGAGATTACAGAAGTCAGTTTTGAAGAAGCCAGTTTTGAAGAAGCCAGTTTTGAAGAAGCCAGTTTTGAAGAAGCCAGTTTTGAAGAAGCCAGTTTTGAAGCAGTTAGTTTTGAAGCAGTTAGTTTTGAAGCAGTTAGTTTTGAAGCAGTTAGTTTTGAAGCAGTTAGTTTTTAAGAAGTCAGTTCTTAAGTCCCGAGTCATTTCAATGCAGTCAATTGAATTCAACTTTTTCTTTGTAAGTTAAGAGAATTTAATTTAAGAAAATGTAATTTAAGAATTTAATTCAACCTTTTTTTTGTTGTAAAGAGAATTTAATTGAACCTGAATTGACCGGGTTGCGTCTTTAGTTAACCTTTCTTTGTTTTGTTGTAAGAAGGAAATGGACCGATTTGTCTTTTCTTCTTCATGCCATTGTTGCGTATAAAAATATATAGGTAAAATGACATATTTTATTGTTGGCAACCAAAACCCTTTTTAAAAATGTTGGTAACGAGTTTTATAATTATTGCGATTATATGATGACAGAAATAGTGTAATAATTAATCGATCATGTACCTAATTTATCTTGCTCTGTGTGGTCGGGAAATTTACCCGTAGGACCGCACATACCCTAAATTTCAGTTGTGTTTATTCTTTTTTTGTCATTTAATTTTAATAAAACTTCTACACAATAAAACATGTATTTATCATATGCAAACAATTTTTCAGACTAAAATATCAAATAATTCAGTCTATCAACATTTAACGAAAGAGTATAATTTTTCTACTTAACATGCAAAAATTATTAAACCTTTTTAATATTTTTTTTAGTATATAAAAATAATTTTTAATGTAAAATTTACCTGAAATTATTAAAAGAAAAGATTGTTCGAAATGCTTTCCTTCCATTTCAATAACTTTTTATTCTTGGCCGAAACTCATCTAAGGTTCGATTTAGTTTTATTTTTAAGAATATTATAAAATTATGTTTAGCTCATTAAAATGCATAAATTGGTTTCTATTGTTAATTTGTATTCTTAATTTTCTTAATTCAATTATCGTACCGATACTTCTGGTTAATGTTAATGGTTATATAGTTCATATATAGCTAGGAATGTTACTAGTCGAATTTAATTCCATCTTCAAAATTCAATTTTTAAACCGTGAGATTTACTTTCATCAATTGTAAGTCCTCTAAGTACATTTCTTTTTATTACCTTAATACGTGTAACTGATTTAATTAAATACTTAAATACTACCTTGAACTTAAAGGATTTTATGATAATGATAATAATAACAACAACAATAATTGACTCAAAAGATTTTATAACCCTAAACCCATCTTAAATTATTATACATTATTTTTAAACTTTGTTAATTCAAAAACCTTCCAAATCTCTACACATACACACGCATGTATGCACACTATATATACTATATATACAAACCTTATTCTAAAATCATTCGATATCACAAACTATTTCATAGCGTGTAGGTGCTAACTCTGCTATTTATATAGTCCTAAGCCTTTTTGCTTACTATATATAAATTTTGCTCAGGCATTTATTCAGTTAATTTAAGAATCCTCTCCGCTAATCTATCCCTCAAATTTATAAGATACACACTTTGTATCTAATACACACATACACACTAGACCACAGGTCTATACATCATCCATTACGTAATTCGATTTTTACCTACAATAGACAATAAAATTAGTTATAGACTGCACGATCAGGGTAACTTTGGAAAATAATTTATATTTTTCCCTTTTACCTACTATTCAGTATGTATGTAATTTTCCCCACAGAATTTTTTTTTAAATTAACAATACCATTCTTTGCCTAACTTAATTGTTTGTCCAAATTAATGTATTAATCCTTTTATTCTGTTTGCATAAATTAAAGTATTAATCTTTGAATTTTTTATATTATATAATAACTCACTTGTTCTGTATAAAAATTTGTAATGTAAAGAAAAAAATTCGTCATCTAACTTGAAGTAGTTAGGATGTTATTTTCTCATTTGTATTGTATTAATGGTACCCTATTAGATTATTGTATAAATATCATTTTTAAAAGGGGAGAGCAATGTAAAAATGGACAATGAATAATCAATATTCATTTTTACATAAGAACCAAAATCGCTTAACGCGAGTTTGGATAATAATTTTACTTGTGGCTTCCTATTTTTGTTCGTGTCAAAACCCTACGATCTACCATACCTATGGTTTAGTCGTATCCATTTTTATTTTGTTATAGAAGTTATTAATTAATTATGATTGTCTTGCATCTCACCCTCGACCCTAGATTATACATACACATTGCATATAAGAGGATTGGAACCCGTAGTTGTGCTTCTTAGTCCTTGATACCCATTCTGTCTTTAATTCGTTTCTTTTAGGTCCTCCCAAATAATGACTTACAGTTATACTGCACGTATGACATAATGTGAATAACTATGACGTCATAAAGTAACTTAATTCTCTTCACGTTTTCCATACCTTGAACACTGAATCACGTGTTTAGTATTTGGACATCTTCCGTATTGAATGTATGGTAAATTCCTTAATAATAATAATAATAATAATAATAATAATAATTTAAAAGAAAAAGAAACTTCATTCTCTATACATCATTAGTTATGTTGTTTCCTACCTATTGTCTACTGATACCTATCAACCTATCAGTCCATATTTTACGCGTCTCTCTAATTATGCACACACCTATGGATTATGTACATGTAAAATACGTCCACATATATTTTTATTTTTTATTTTTTTAAGTGCGTTCAACCCTCACAAGGCATTCATTAGCTTGCAGTAGTTAAATGCTCAAATTCGCGAATCAGAGAACCGAACGTTTCTAAGATAAACATCCCCTTTCGCTCTGATCCAAATTTATAACATGTTAAACATTATAACATATATGTATATAAATCTATATCATGTGTGCCATGTACTTGTATTATTTCTAACATCTTAATTGTCTATTAATATGAAACATTGTAAAAACAAAACAAAGCTATAGTAACTGTTTAATTGTAATTAACTAATACTTTAATAATAATAACTTGTAATGTACTTCAATGAAAACTATATTGAATGTAATGACTTTATATATAATGTAAGAAATGTACTTTAATAGAACTGTAAGGGACAATCAAAGCGAATGGGAAGTAATCCATATCGAAATCATAATTGTAATAAACCCAAACAAAAATGTACTCAGTCGTGAAATAATATCGCCTTCAGAAATGAAGACGTGGCAAAAAAAATAAGATTAGTTTTATTTTTATTTATTTTTTTAATTTTTATTTGGAAACTTTCAAACACCTGATCGTGTTTAAAAGGGGGGGAAACTTAACCTCCAACTGCATCCCCCAACATCAGGCATATTTTATACATGTATTTGTAAAATGAAGGACACTTCATTACGAGATGCTTTGGTCACTGCTAAGAGACTCCCTTGTTAGCAGCCTCGCTGCGGGGAGGGGCAGAGGCCCTTGCCTCCTTAATATTTTAGATTCCGGCCTGACCATATGGTCGAAAGAGGTCGAACTCTACCCTGTAAAATTCAGACCACTACCTGTAAATTTTTAAGAAGAAAATTACAGTAAGAGAAACTTTATTTTCCCCTCGAGTTGGGCTATCTTCAGAGGAATTTAGTCAAGAAAGTAGAAGTATCAGAGTATTATTGAAAGAAAAAGATTAACAGAGTGTCGACCCATAAAGCGAGAGAAAAGAATTAGAAAGTTATAGAAGAAAAGTATATAGAAGAAATACCGTTGCTTGCCTCCGTAACTAGAACCCCCGTCGATCCGAACCGACTCAGGGCCATAGACGGATGGGTTAACAATGGCGACCCTTAACCAGGATTAGAAGAATATTTTAAGAAGATTATTTTAAGAAGAGGATTCTAACAGCTGGCGACCCTGCATCAGGATAAAAAAGAAGATTTTAAGAAGATTATTTTAAGAAGAGGCCACTCTTTGGCCAAGATAGAAATTACCCTGCATCAGGATAAAAAGAAGATTTTAAGAAGATTATTTTAAGAAGAGGCCACTCTTAGGCCAAGATAGAAATTACCCTGCATCAGGATGAGAAGATTATTTAAGAAGATGATGATTTTAAGAAGAGGCCACTCTTGGCCAAGATAGAAATTACCCTGCATCAGGATAAAACCATTGACCGGCGTGTCACGACTTTTGTTCGTAACATCCACCTTGAACCGGTGTGTCACGACCAAGTTCCCCACGCTAGTTTTCATCCTGAAGAAGTAGTCAGCAAGACGTCTTCAGGACACGTCTCCTAAGGGACTCCCGCCCCAGAAATTTGTTAAGTACAGTTTTTTTTTTTTAAGAAATTATAAACACTTGAAAAGTCAGTATTATTAACAGTTAATAATGGTATCAAGCAGAATTTACAGAAACACAGTGAACATTTCAGACACAGTGATACATTTTTTAGTGAAACAGTAATTTTCACAGAAGTTAATTGTAACAGAGAGTAATTGTAACAGAGAGTTAATTTCAAAGAGAGTAATTTCAAAGAGAGTAATTTTTCAAAGAGAGTTAATTCATAAGAGTTAATTTCAAGAGAGTAATTTCAGAGAGAGTTAATTTCAGAGAGTTAATTTCAGAGGGAGTAATTCAGAGAGAGTTAATTTCAGAGAGTTAATTCAGAGAGT
>JAJOZX010017373.1:0-48546 GCA_023014485.1 Bathynomus jamesi | reverse complement strand
TGGCCCACTGTGAGTGACTAGTAAGACTTAGTAAGGGCTGCATCTCGCTGTCGCTCCTGGCGGAAAATCCGTGACGCTTGCGTCGCGAGTGTTTGTCAGTTGGTAGCTGCGACACGTTTGGGACGGTCCGGCCCTGGGGAGACCTTTGGTCGGTGCGGCAGCAGGAGAGGTGTAGTCTTCTGGAAGGAATGAACGTCACTTGCCGAAAAGGCGGGTGCGGCTACGCGCGGGATTAATTCACCCCCCCCCCCCTTTTTTATATACTGGTCATAACGTTTTTGGATAGTTTCATTGCTAGAACGCTTTATCTTATTCAGAGTATTCAGAAAAAAAACAAAAAAAAAGAAAATATGGCAGGGCCAGCTAAATTGAAGCAGAATGCTTAAATGTAAAGTGTAATCATTGGTGCGTAGACTTCCCAGAGGGTAATATCAGCGATATCACATCCTTAGTGTATGTTTGTTTTGTAAACTTAGAGACAACTACGAAAAGGAAGTTAGAGCTAAAGAATTAGTAAAAAGCTTGAAGCTAGGGTCGTAGCACGCACTGGAAATCCAAACCCAGTGGACAAGATCAAATTAAAAAACACCCAGCAGATTCAAACTGTAAGATTAAGTATCAAGAACAAAGGGAGGGCTCAAAGAAGGGGCTGATAGAGAAGGGTGGGAAGGGATCGATAGAGAAGGGTGGGAAGGGGCCTGCTGATGGCCCAAAGAAACCGAAGGATGTAGCTACCTGTCGGGGTGGGTCGGGTGGTGTAACTGCGTGTATGGGTGGCGACGGGTTTCGAAAGGTCTCGGCAAGAAGGCTGCGAAGCCGAAGCCTGAGACCCCAGTTGCCCCTGTCAAGACCTCTAACCGCTTTAGTCTCCTGTGCTCGAAGGAGGAAGACACCGTTTTGATTGGGGACTCGCAGATCAGGGGCCAGGAGAAGTACTTTGCTTCTGCAAACCGGGATGGGAGGAAGGTAAGGTGCTTACCTGGGCGGGGAACGGCGCACTTAAGGAAGGAGGTAGAGAAGGTGCGCGTGGATAGTCGGAGGACTGCGATCGTTGTCCACGCTGGTGGCAATGACCTGTTCCTCAAGGGCGGGGGGTAGGTCTTACAGAAGGGATCATCACCGAGATCATGTCTCTTGCGGATGATCTAAAACTGAAGACAGACAGGGGAATGTTAATGGGTATTTTACCGCGAATGAATGTCAGTGACCACTCGCCTCAGTAAGGTCATTGGCATCAACGAGAGGGTACAAGACTTGTGCGTTCCGCTGGGCGTGAAGTTATTGACCCCTTCGATGCATTTTCGGGTAGGTGGGACCTTTACCAGAGGGATGGTGTCCACCTCAATGACAAGGGTAAAGGTGTGCTAGGCGCGCTGCTCGACCGGCACCTATACAGAATGGTGAGGTCGAGTCCTGGGAGAGATGAGGGCCCCACCGGGGAGAGATGAGGATGAGCCGGTGGCGGACGTACCTTCGACTGAAGGGTGCGGCGAAGTACAGATGGGTGACCCTCCTCCTACGTTGGAGGGGGCTCAGTCTCCTGTGGAAGTTGCCCCCGTTAGTGAGGGGCTCTTCAACTCCCGACAGCCTTGGCTGTTCGGGAAAACGGGTCGTGCTAGGGGCGGTCAGAATAGGGAAGGCTCCCTCCGTGCAATGCTTTTTAATGCTAGGTCAATTAGGAACAAGTTTCGCGAGCTACGGGCGCTCTTAGCATCAGAATACCAGGATATCGTTGCTATCACCGAGTCCTGGATTCATACTGATCGTAGGGACTACGTTGGGGAGTTCGAAATTCCCGGGTATAGAATGTTTCGCAAAAGACCGCACCCGTGGGGAGGGGGGTGGGGTACTAATATACGTCAGAGACACGTTGAGTCCGGTTGACTGCCAGTTCCGGTCGGAACGGGAGCTGCTTGGCGTCGATCTGAACGTGGGAGGGACGAACTATAGGTTAATCTTGGTGTACAGACCTCCGCATCTCCTCCTCGAGGAGGATACAGCCCTGTACACCGAACTCAGTAGCCTGCTAGGGGATAGGGTGTGTGTAGTTTTAGGAGACTTCAACTGTCGCGGCATAAAGTGGGAAAACAGGACTGCCGATGCTGAAGGGAGGAGGCTAGTTGACTTTGCTGATGAGAACTTCCTCACTCAGTGGGTCAACGAGCCTACACGAGGCGAAAGCGTTCTAGACTTAGTATTCACGACCGAAGACAACCGTCACTGGCCTCACCGTTGACGAATCGTTGGGCGGGGAGTGATCACGGTATTATTAGGTTCCGTGTGTGCGTCCCTCGGGTGAGCGTAGTAACTCGAGAGGCAGTAAGCTCGATCTCCGGCGGGCGAACTTGTTAGCCTCAGGGATAGCGTAGCAGAGATGGGGTTAGAGGTTGGCGGCGATGTTGAGGGAGTGTGGAGTGCATTCCGGATGAGTTTATGGTGCTGCAGTCTGCTGCCATACCCAAAACTGGTCACCCCTGCTTCAACGCAGCCTAAGTGGTTCAATCGTGGCATCGCTTCGGCTCCGAAATAGGAAAGTAGTGTATAGGAGGGCGAAGGCCAATCGTTCCCACGAGAACACTGAAGCGTATGTCCGCCTGTGTAGGGAAGTGAAGGCGAAGGTTAGGCTAGCGAAACGTAACGAAGAACTACGGGTGGCAAGCCTCTGCAAGAGGAACCCTAAGGAGTCTTCAGTATGTTAATAGTAGAAAGCCTATTAAAGCATGATAGGTCCTTTAAAGGACGGAAGCGGCGTTTCTGCGACCTCCGACGCGGACATCGCTAAGGTGCTTAATGAGTACTTTGCGGGAGTGTTCACCAGGGAGGATACCCGCGTCATCCCCGAGCCAGCTGTGAGGCACGAAGGTGCTGACCTGGATAGTGTTAGATGTACCGCGACAGTCGTTGCTCATAGAATAGACAAACTGAGCGCGTTTAAGGCTCCTGGGCCAGACCAGTTTCTCCCCAGTGTTTTGCGAGAAGTGCGCGACCAGGTGGTCCCCACTTGGCTACAGTCTTCAACAAATCGTTGGAGATGGGCCAGGTGCCTGGTGACTGAGAGAGGCCAACGTGACCCCTATCTTTAAGAAAGGGGATCACGAAAGTCCAGGGAACTATCGTCCTATTAGTCTCACTTCAGTTGTAGGTAAATTATTAGAAAGGATAATAGCTGATAGAATCGTTGACCATTTGGATTCCTACAAGCTGCTTGGGGACTCCCAACTGGGTTTAGACGGCATAGGTCGTGTCTCACCAACTTGCTCGAGTTTTTTCCACGTCATGTTGAGTGAGTACGATAAGAGTAGGGCGATTGATATACTTTATCTCGACTTTCAGAAAGCCTTTGATAAGGTACCTCACCGCCGGCTAATGGCGAAAGTGCGCGCGCTGGGTATCGTGGGGAAATAGGTAGGTGGATTGAAAACTGGCTAAGGAATAGGCGGCAGAGGGTGGTAATTAAAGGGGCTAGTTCGGGTTGGGCCTCGGTCACTAGTGGGGTTCCTCAGGGTTCCGTTTTGGGGCCACTGTTGTTTACCATTTACATAAATGATATCGACGGTGGCATCGTCAGTCGGATCGCCAAATTCGCTGATGACACCAAGCTTGGGGCCAATGTTGGGACGCCCGAAGCGATCGAGGAACTGCGTGCGGACCTAGGTAGGATAGGAGAGTGGTCCGAAAAATGGCAAATGCCGTTTAACTTGGGTAAATGCAAAGTGATGCACATTGGCTACGCCAATCCCAAGTCGGACTACTCGATGTTGGCAGTAATATCGAGGTGACTGATTAGAAAAGGACTTGGGTGTGCTAATTAGCAGCGACCTTAAGTTTACGAAACAGTGTGTAGAGATGAAAAGAAAGCCCAGAAACTATTGGGTTATATCAGGAGGCAATTTCAGTTTCGGAACAAGGAGATTGTGCTCTCACTGTACAATTCCCTTGTTCGGCCGTACCTGGAGTATGCTGTGCAGTTCTGGTCGCCCACCCTCAGGAAAGATATTGAGAGGCTGGAGCGAGTGCAGGCGAGGGCCACAAAGTTGATCCCTTCCGTTAGGCATATGGGCTACAATCGACGGTTACGCGCCCTGAACTTGTTTTCGCTTGAAACTCGGAGGCTGCGCGGTCAACTGATCGAGGTTTTCAACTCTTACGAGGGTTCAACGATGTCGATTTTAGAAGTATGTTTAGTTTAAATGATAACCCAACTCGCAACAATGGTTGGAAGTTGGATTTGAAACGGTTTAGGACTAGTGTGTGTGGGAATTACGTTACGTATAAGATCTGTGACACATGGAACAGGTTACCTTCGGAAGTTGTGAGCAGTTCCTCTGTGGATCAGTTCAAGAAAAGGTTAGACGAAATCTTGCACACTATTTGAGTGTGTAAAGACATTTAGGACCTCAGTCTGCGGAAATTTCTTTTCCTGTAAAATAGTTGATATCTGGAACCAACTTCCCTCAGAGGATGTTTCCAGTCAAAGTGTAAATCTGTTTAAAAATAGGCTAGACAAAGTACAGAACACACTCATAGTTTAAGATTAAAACCTCAGAAAACTCTGCAGGAGTTCGCTTGCTCGGTGTCTCTGTGAGCAAGCTAAATATAGAGCTATTTATATATTCTCCACTTCCTGTAAAATTTCCTTGGCTACTTTTCCAGGTCAAGGTATTTCTTCAACCTTTTTCCGTACCTGCCTCTGGCAGGGAGGGAGCGGAGGGTGGGGAGAGAGCCTTCTACTTTCTATCCAGTTTTCTACTACTGCTAGCATAGTTTGAAAGACAAAATTTTCCCTGGCACCCGTTGCCATTGGTACCTCCTCGGTATGGGCCGCAAGGCCTTTTGAGGTACTTCTTTTCCTTGTAACTCCTTGTAACTCTCTCTCTCTCTCTCTCTCTCTCTCTCTGATCACACCGTATGGCAATGTATCCATATAACGTTAATAATAACCGAAACTCGAGAAAATATACTCTCTGCCTTCCGCTCTATCTCAAATCCTTTTCTCTTAGTAACCTCTTAATACAAACTAATCTATCATATTTTGCGACTTTTTAACTCTGGTAGGATTCAATTCCATTCTTATAGTGTAAGATACTTAAATTCATGTGTGTATTATGCCATATGATGTGTGTAATAAATAATCATTTTTAAATAGTTGGAGCGTTCAAGGTCATCTGTAATAATCTATAGACTACCCCTCAAACCCACTCTCAACACTTAGATTCCCCTAGACACAGGCGTCTTCAAGTAACATGAATGCGTAGAGATCTAAGGTGTTAGATTCCATATTATATAATTTATTTGCTAGGTTTAAGAACGCTGGCATTGAAGGATGGAAGGAAGGGACAGTAAAAGCGATAATAGGTTTAATGAAGGAAGTGGAATGAGGATGGAGGTAAGCGTTGCTATGTCGAAGGAAACGAGGTTGGGTGGGAATTACGAAGGGAGTAAGAAAGGGAGCCAGAGATTATTAATCTAATTCTGCCACCACGTTCCCTACAATCTGGTCTCTTCTATGCCGCAACGATTGCAAGAAATTATTGATGCCGGAGGAAGCTATACGAAATACTGATGTTGTTAAAGCCATGACGTAAATGTGTATCGAATATATATTTATGTTAATATAGAATTTTATTATATTTTTATGTTTGACATCTATAAAAGTATATATTGTGACCATGAAAGAACTTTACTTATCCTTAGTTAGAATCTTTTCGGATCTTTTCCGTTTGACTGCCGCCATTGAAACATAAGAGGTGAGTGACCCCAGCCTTCTTTACTTAGCCTTATAAGGCTAACTAACGAAAATATCACGACCTAACCTAACCAATCGTTAGGTCAACTGTACGACCTTGACGATTCGTTAGGTTAGGTCCTGATATTTTTGTTAGTTAGCCTTATAAAGCTAACTAAAGAAGGCTGGAGTTTAATTGTGTTTCAATGGCGGCAGTCAAACGGAAAAGATCCATCTTTTCTTGCAATGTCTACGCTCGTGGAGATGATAATATATGCATTGTTGAAACAAACTATGAGAAGGTAATAGTTTCAGGAAAAAAATAAAAACTGAGGACCTTTTCCAGTTTGTGTACCGTTTTTCATATAATTTATTTTTGAGAATATTTTTGTTAAAACTAACGAAAATATCACGACTTAACCTAACCAAATTATCAAGGGCGTACAGTTGATCTATTATTAATTATAACATTGTTTCTGGAATAGTATTTACTATTTACTAATAGATCAACTGTACGCTCTTGATAATTGGTTAGGTTAAGTCGTGATATTTTCGTTAGTTTTAACAAAAATATTCTCAAAAATAAATTATGAAAAACGGTACACAAACTGGAAAAGGTCCAAAACTGACAACATCGAGGTCATCACATGTTTATGGGAATTGTCATATGATATGCTACCAATAAAGTCTTATATAATAGTATATACAGTATACTATATTACGTAATAATTACGATGAACAAATCAAATGCAAATTTCTCTGATTCACGGCCCACCAGTCTTGCTTTAGAGTTTAGACTAATGACTTTCATAAGATGGAATAGGTTACCACTTAAAACAATGGATAAACTATCTATTAGTGAGACGACTGTGACTTCCTCGAAATGCGAGCGCGTGAGAGGTTCACTTAGGAATTTGGTCATTAGATTCTTCACGTAGGATATAAATCACAAACAACAATATTGACAACAATTCCCAACAATTACTTAATATCAATCATTGCATTTGAGCAAATAATTTAGACCTGCGTCAAAATAACTTAGGTATCATGCCATGATTTGGGATATTTACCGAATTAGTCGTTCTCTACAGTCTACAGTATATATTGAGACGGTATAATGTAATGCCCAGCTAATATTATGATGACTAGGATTGCTCCATAACCATCCCAACATCCCGAAACTTGGTCATTCTGCTTCTTAATCATTTGTATTTTAAGCACTAAAATGTAGCAGAAGTGACGTAATAATGGACGTCATTGATGGGGTTAGAGCAATTATGTGCACCAATCCGAACACACCTCCGCTGCCATAAGGACCGCCCATTTTATACCTAACAGACTAGCTTGGGACGAGACAGAGGCGCGAGACTTATTGTAAGCACTGTACATATGTATATATTTTTGTCATCTCGCCTTCTCCCTTCATTCCCTGACGAGGCATACTTCTGATTAGCTGGGCACTTGCGTTTTTTTTTGCGGTACTGCGGTACTGCGGTACTACCGCACTACCAAACCGGTACCGCATAACGCAGTACCGCAAAGGATCGCTGAATGTACAGGCTGTACTTTCAGCGATCCTTTGCGGTACTGCGTTATGCGGTACCGGTTTGGTAGTGCGGTAGTACCGCAGTACCGCAGTACCGCAAAAAAACCGCAAGTGCCCAGCTTTGCAGTTCTGAATACACGAAAGACCTTGAAATCATTTTTCTTTTTCCTTGTGGGTTTGCATCATATATATATATATATATATTTTAAACAAAGAATGCATGTTAATTATTTTGTAATTGTCTCATTAATGAACTTTGTTACGAGGAAGTCGACGAAATTCATAAAATTAATAAAATTTGGTGATTTCAACGCGGAAGATAAACCAATCCTAATTTTAACATCCAAATAATAAAAACAATATATTTGTATTTATTCTTCCATTGATTACATTTTACAAGGAACGAACGAAGCGTGTGTTAAATTAACTTCTTTTATATATTATTGAACCGCCATTTGCGAGCGAACTTTATGCTTTACTGGTATACAATTGGGTAATATAATTTTTTTGATGATGCGGAGTCAAGTTTCGTATGGCATGGAAATTTTAAACCGTTTGGTTCCGTATTACGCGTCAAGAATTTTTTTTTTTAAGAATTAGGTTCCAACTGAAGACCGCATAGACACTAACCGGGAACTTACTGGCTCTCTTTTTAACCCTATACGAAATAGCTATACGAAGAAAAAATTATATTCGGTCAATGTCAGAAACCTTTTATTTTGTGGAATATTAAAGATACAAACAGACCATTTGCGTACGTCCACTTGAAGGCTTTACGAATTTTGCAGTTTATAGTGTACAGAAAAAGATATAATTAAATATTAATATTTATATTATGTTAGGAAGTAAATTAGAAATTGTCTTTTGAAAGGCATTAATTGTGTTTTACCTTATGGGGAGAGAGAGAGAGAGAGAGAGAGAGAGAGAGAGAGAGAGAGAGAGAGAGAAGTAGTACCTCAAAAGGCCTTGCGGTCCATACCGAGGAGGTATCAATGGCAACTGGTGCCAGGGGAAAATTCCTACACCCTCAAATAGTGTGTAAGATTCGGTCTAACCTTTTCTTGAACTAATCCACAGAGGAACTGTTCATAACTTTTGACGGTAGCCTGTTCCATGTGTCACAGATCTTATAGGTAAAGTAATTCCCACACACACTAGTGCTGAACCGTTTCAAATCCAACTTCCAACCATTGTTGCGAGTTAAGTTATCATTTAAACTAAACATGCTTCTAAAATCGACATCGTTGAACCCGTTTAAGAGCTTGAAAACCTCGATGAGTTGACCGCGCAGCCTCCGGAGTTTCCAGCGAAAACAGATTCAGGGCGTGTAAGCGTCGATTGTAGCCCATATGTAGAGAGAGCGAGAGAGAGAGAGAGAGAGACGAAGAAGCAGAGTAAGGACAAATATACATGCCCATTGCCCATCTACCCAGATAACAAGGATCCTTTGGCCTAACGTTGATATTTGGATATTTGAGCTATCCCAACGTTGGTTTGACGGATTCTTGCTCTTTGGGTATGTATGTAAATACGAGAATAATTAATTAATATTTACTTTAGTTATATTTATATCACTTATTTAAAACCACTGATTAAGTTCAATAAAAAGCCTTCAATGGCTATACATTTTTATTACAGTGATGTCATTCGTCGTGGAGGGATAAAGAGGAGGCGCAGAATTTTTTTCAATATGAATCAATGCATGCGCCATTTAACTTAAAAATAATGAATATATATATATATATATATATATATATATATATATATATATATATATATATATATGCACTAAAATCACAGAATAACACGTGATCTTATTAATAAGCAAACAACCACAGAGAAAGGAAAAAGAAACACGAAGTCCGAGCGCTTTCGTGATATATTCACATCCCTGAAGATGTGAATATATTACGAAAGCGCTCGGACTTCGTGTTTCTTTTTCCTTGTGGTTGTTTGCTTATATATATATATATATATATATATATATATATATGTGTGTGTGTGTGTGTGTGTATAACGTTACTACATTATGACACAATACATACAAAGTATAGTCATCGGGGGTAAAAATAACAGGGAGGGGTGTTGGGGTAAAAAGAACCGCCCTCCTCCCCCTAAAAATAGATATTTGTAAAATGGTCCTTACTCGTGTTATTTAGGCTTCCTTCCTACATTATATATATATATATATATATATCGATCCATCGATCTGGGAGTAATAATGAGCGATGATGCGAAATTCGAAACACAAAATCAGATGGCGATAAATAAAGCGAAAAGAGTGGCGGGACAGGTACTAAGAACGTTCAAAAGAAGGGAGAGGACAGTAATGATTCCCTGCTAAAAACACTAATTATACCAAAACTTGAATACTGCTCAGTTTTGACATCCCCATATAAAAAGGAAGAAATTAATAAACTAGAAGAAACGCAGAGACATTTCACAGCCAAGATTAATGGCTGCAAAGAACTCAACTACTGGGAAAGACTACGTAAACTAAATCTGTACTCCCTGGAAAGAAGAAGAGAGAGGTGCACTATAATCTACATACAGGGTGTACATAAAGTCAGGATCTATTTTTGTGAAGCACTTGGAAATTATATGGAATTCAATCATAAAATGATAAAGTGGTAACATTTATTAAATAATTAAGAGTAGGATTCGACGTGACGCCCATCAGTATCCCTGCACAGCTCAAATCGTTCCGCAGCATTTCTAAACACATTCTGGAGCATTTGCGGGTTATGTTACTGCAGCAGTTCGTATACGTGTACGTAAGTTTTCAAGACTCGTAATCTTCGTCTGATAGACGTGCGACTCGATAAAGCCCCATGCAAAGAAATCTAAAGGGGTTAAATCTGGTCATCTCGCTGGCCAAGGTCTTAAGTTGCTTCCGCGTCCGATCCAGCGATTTGGAAAACGTCCATTTAGATAATCCTGAACAATTTTGGCATAGTGACAAGGAGCACCATCATGTTGATAGACGACGGTACTAACAATCCTATCCCCGTCGTCTATCAACATGATGGTGCTCCTTGTCACTATGCCAAAATTGTTCAGGATTATCTAAATGGACGTTTTCCAAATCGCTGGATCGGACGCGAAGCAACTTAAGACCTTGGCCAGCGAGATCACCAGATTTAACCCCTTTAGATTTCTTTGCATGGGGCTTTATCGAGTCGCACGTCTATCAGACGAAGATTACGAGTCTTGAAAACTTACGTACACGTATACGAACTGCTGCAGATAACATAACCCCGCAAATGCTCCAGACTGTGTTTAGAAATGCTGCGGAACGATTTGAGCTGTGCAGGGATACTGATGGGCGTCACGTCGAATCCTACTCTTAATTATTTAATAAATGTTACCACTTTATCATTTTATGATTGAATTCCATATAATTTCCAAGTGCTTCACAAAAATAGATCCTGACTTTATGTACACCCTGTATATAAAAATGATCGAAAAACTGGTACCAAACCTAAAACTAAACCCAATTACCATTCAAACAACACTGGAAAATAGGAAAGGCAGAATGTGGTGTTCCCAAATTAAAGGCCCGACGTGGGACCTCCTCAACACTGAAGGAAAATAGCTTGGTTGTCAGGGGGCCAAGACTTTTTAATCAGCTTTCAAAGGACCTCAGAAACGTTACAGGGGTCAAAGTTGAAGTCTTCAAGAGAAGACTAGATGCCTGGCTCAGGATGGTACCAGATGAGCCGGGCGTACCTGGCTATGTACGGTGGAGAGCGCAAGAAAGCAACTCGCTCCTCCACCAAGCCAGACCCAAGGGTGGGGCCACCAGCTTCACCTTCGTGTGAAGAGAGACCAACGCACGGAACAGCAACGAGGTTAACGAGGTATACGAGTGTATATATATATCCTACTACTGCATCACATGCGCTCTTGAAACTGCATTTTGATTCGCACATTATAATAAAAGACTGATGTTGATCCATTTTGTCCTTTGTGACCCCCGTTTAACTGCATTTGAAGATGGACTGACTAATTATATAAAAGGTACTTAGGATTTATACTAAATTTTAAACATTTACATTTAATTTTATAAGAACATAATTTTTAAGTCTATTCGAAGATAATTAATTATTGCATTTCAGCTCTACGTATGTCTTCGCTTCGAAAAGAAATTGGTTATGTATTGAATTTTTTTGCAGCCTGCAGTATATTTACCGTAAGATACATCGTATAACGTCGATTACAATCGGGAAATCATTAAAGTTGACCATATTAATGCCATTTCGTTATGAATTGCTTTGTATAGGTCGTAACGTCTTTGAATCACACCCAAAGAAGTTTTTTTTGCACCGCTCCGGAAGCAATTTTAATTAGTTTGTCCTAAGTTATTTAAATTAGAATTGTGGATATGAAGTTGTACGGTAACGTGTCAATTAAATTCGTTTTGTATAGAATAATTAATTACCTGTTCCCAAAGAGAGTTCGTTATTTCTGGAGATTCGTCTTTATTAGGACGATCATTTCGACTCGTGTCACTGGAACAAGGGCTACCACCTTTACCGAAATTGCTTGAATCTGGACTCGTGCTAGTAGAATCTTCTTTATTTTTAATATAATTACAGCTACTTAAACCGTTTCTATTTTCAACGCACGAAACGGAGGAGATCCCTCCATTTAGCTTTGTCGCTTGCGACTGAATGTTCATTTTATTATTATGTTCTTTTAATTGGGTATCGTTCGATGATGGGACAACCATCTCATTCCTTCTGAATTTATTCATTGACATGGAATAGGCATCTCTTCTGTGTCCTACTGACTGCGACGAGTTAAAATCCTTTTTGGCCCTAGTGCTGGCGAAAGTGGCCCTCTTGTTTCTCGTCAAGTAAGTGGACGAGGTTTTGTCTTCTTTCCTAGTACGATTTATGTGCGATTTATAAGAAGAAAAATGAAAAGAGTGTTGCTGAGATTCACCGAGACAACATCTGTTGTTATAGACTTTATTAGAGTAAACATTTGGTTCACTGAGCGAATAAGGACTGCTACGGGTCGTAAGTCTCCAGTTGTTTCTGGGTTCAACCGTATCTCTGTTGTACTTTTCGCGAGGAGGGAACTCCGCAGCAGATAATGAACCACCTCCGAAGGATGCGTTTCCAGGATGGGTAGAATATGGATAATAATCCTCATACGTAGTACTAAAGTAGTTTCCATTGTAGGAAAAACTGTTGTTGTTTAACAAATCCAAACAATGGTTATCGCGAGGAGGATAATGTCTGTAATTGTGTGGATAACACGCATCGGAATTAGGGATTACGTAATTGTTGAACTGTTCGCCATAACCATTTTCATGGTAAGAAGAAGAAGAAGAGGAGGAGGAGGAGGAGGAGGAAGAAGGAGAAGAAGAAGAAGAAGAAAGGTTTCAGTTCCAAATTTCGTTTCTTCAACGCCACTCACTTGAAGAAAGCGAAAACGTCTTTCTTTGTCTTTGTCTTCGGGAAAAGTTTTGATATTAATCGAAGAATCTTGGAAATCATTATTGTTATTAATCTCTCCTTTGAATTTAAAGTTCTTTTCGAACTTTCCTAATGTTTGGTAACTTTTTTCTTTAAGGGGTTCGAGGTACGGTACGCAACACTGAGAGAGTGTTGAGGGGTTCGATAAAGGTGGTAAGGGGGTATCGAAGTTCTGGGAAACTACATTTTCGCCGGCTGGGTAGGGCATTGAGTCGGTAAGTTCTACTTCCTGCGACATCATGGCTGATGATGAGCGAATTTAAAGTTAAAATAACTTAAATTCCGGTATTTAAGTCTTCATCATATAAGAAATCAGCGTGAAATTTTTTATAGCCCGGAATACATTCATTTTCTAATTCCTTTTAAAAGATAAACAAAAATTCTTTGTATATAAACACGGTTAAAATCTTTCTTTTAAGAAATGAATTAACAACTGTTAACTAAGAGAAATCCACGCAATATACGTATACACAAACAAACAAACACAAACGTATACAAAAAAACCACGCGAGTTTACGATGTGATGAAATCCAATTCAGTTCGAACTACGAAAACAATTTCTTCACTAAATATTTCTTCATCTTCCTCTCTTGATGAACGCTCGTTGAATACTGACCATCGATATCGATACAACACCAACAAACCAACATCCTAATTCGAATTCTGAAACTCCTTCAAAATTTCATCGTTTACTAATGCTTCCTCACCTTCGGCGATACATTTACATGATGGAGCAAATTAGAACTGGTGGTACATAGCTCAATTAGACAAAGCAAGACTAAAGCTTATTGCTTCTACATTATAATAATATTAAATAATATGAAGGTGTATAAGGTTATATATATATATATATATATATATATATATATATATATATATATATATATATATATATATACTATATATATATATATACGCAAATGGTGATTGGGTGAGGGTTACAATTTACGTTAATTTCAATCATAAACATTTTGAAAGTTAACAACAATGACATTTAGAGGTACACACACTACTTTACTGATCAGTGTGTTACTAATACATAGAGTGTTATGTACGATGTTATGTTATATAATTCATACAATACGAGTTAACTGCATTGAAGTTACGTGAAAATACTAAGTTTATTTGGTCTTAAAATTTTGATGGTGTCCTCCTTGTTATTCAGAGAGATAAATTTAGACTTTTGATTATTTAATGGATTATTTAATTAAAAAGATAATAAAACACTTAGTTTTTAGGTGTAAAAGTAACATATATATATATATATATATATATAATATATATATACACACACACACACACACACACATATATATATATATATAATATATATATTATATATACACACACACACACACACACCACACATATATTATATATATATATTATATAATATATAAATTTGGGAATTGCGTATAACATTTCATTGCAAGAAACTGATTCTTTACGAAAATATAATTTACAAATTTATTTTTAAAAATGAACGCTACAATTTTATAATTTTTTTTTTTTAAAGTCCATTTTCATCCGAGTAACGTTCATTTTTCATTTACTTACAAATGTTGTAAAAAAAATTAACACTGCTCAACACCACTTGCGAGTAATAACGACATACAATACTCAACACTATACAACGATGAAATACAATGAAAAAATCCTACATCATGGTTTATATTTCTATATATATATATATATATATATATATATATATATATATATATATATATATATATATATATATATATATATATATAATCAGCTTTCTAATCAAATGTAGAGTAACATAGTTTTATATTATACCATAAAATACAAAATTTAACATTTTACACATCATGACGTCATAATAGGTACGATACGTAGAGAAATATAATAATATATTTTTTTTCTTCCCTCTCTCAAATTTTGGCAAAAATATTTGTAAGAAATCGATACTAGAGATCAAATATATCCTTAGCGACGCAGAGCTGGTTGGATGCTCTCGGTCGGAGATAAATTTCATAAGGAAATGAGGATGGTCAATTTTCTATATTTTTAATGAAATAATAATAATAATAATAATAATAATACTTTATAATAATAATAGAAAATGTTAAAATGTTGTATTTTTGAAATGGGTAAAGTAATACAGGTAATTATATAATGATAATATGATGACATAATAATGCTATAAATTATTATAACAAACATACCCAAGGAAAAAGGGCATGACCTATAGAACTGCCCGCTAAACACTACCCACCCTGAACTCTCTACTGCGGATTCAGGCGGTTGTAAACAATATTTTTACTTGTTGGGTGGTTTTGCTCTAGTGTGTGTGTGTGTGTGCGCGCAACTTTACTGTACTGTACTGTACTATACTGTATTATGTTACTGTATTAAATGAGTCATTTTAGTTTCATATATTATACAGTATATGATCATTGACTTTTTTTTTATCTGTACTGGTCCCCCACTTTCTCAAAAATACTGATGTGAAGCAAAAAGAAAACATCTTTTGCTTGAAAATAATCCAAAGCTTTAAAATATAGTTAAAATATGAACCAATTTTGAGCTAATTTCCTTTAATTAAAGAATTCATATTTTATTTAAATATTCAAACAAAAATTACTGGAGTTACGACGAGGTGAGGTGTGGTGGGGGATGATGTGGGTGGAGGTGATGGAGTGCCATATAAAGTGATGGGATGGGGTTCGGTTGAGTGAGGTTGAGCGAGGTGAGGTCAGTTTTGTTCTTATAAAAAAATCAAATCGAAAATTTCAGACGGAGCGGGATGGTACCATTCTGCGGTCCCAATCTGTTACCATAAAGAAGTGTGTGTGTGTGTGTGTGAACACGTTTCAACCAAATTATATAACTTCTAAAATAAATAAGTTGGTAATTTATTATTATTATTAATTAATTAAATCAAATTTAAAATTAAAAAAAAAATTTCTCCTGTGATAATTGAAAACTGGTGTCAAAAGGTCGGAGGTGAAAATAAGGTCAATTCATCAACCGAATAATGAGAGATTGGAATAAAGATATCAAGAAAAAGGGTCAATTAATTCAAGACGAAATATAATTAGTTTTTAATATTTTCATACAGCCACCATTTTATGGACTTTCACCCGTACTTGTACAGTAAATTAATTGGTTTACGAGTTGACAAGAATTTTGATCCATAACGTCTTTGAATATTAATTACGGCTCTCTCTTTCTCTCTCTCTCTCTCTCTCTCTGACACACACACACACACACACACACACACACACACGTGCGTATCTCCGCATATACGAGTTACAGATTTTTTAAATCCATCTATCTCAAAAACTAATTAACCTACGCTAATTTAACCCAAGATAAACTTAGTGTCATCGAACAGAGAAAAGCGCAGTAAGCGTTTGGGACGAAATTGAGGGCTCGAAGGGCGGTTTCTGTTAACTCATTAAATACTGAGGTACTCGTTAATCTATCGTAACCTAACCTAACCAAAACTTAATTAACCTATCGTAATCAAGACTAACGTATCTCTTTCCCCGACATTAAAAAAAAATCACTTCACTCCATCGATGAATTATCACACACTTGACCTCACTTATGCCTAATTGTCGTCAGCGCATACGCTCACACACAAACAATAAGAATTGGTTGTTAGGCTACCTCTGAACCAAATTGAGAACTTGGCAGAAATTTATCAGATGTGGCGCGTCACTTTTCAAGCTACAATATTTGTTTCAGAGATCCTGAGTCACTTATTTATTAGAGTAACACTATTATTACGCGCGATAATCCGCGTCGCTTTTTCCCATTTTCTATATTGGATTTGGAGTCATTTCACGCCTCATTTTAAAATTTGTGCATCACTTCTGCCAAATTTCTCATACTGACATAAAAAGTTACTAATTGGTAATATCCTGGTCGTGTTTGGATTTTTTATTATTAACTTTTTATTTTTATTTGTTATTTATTTATTTTTGTTAAGAGGGGACGGGGGGGGGGGGGGGGGGAGAATGCAATTTTATTTTTCGTTTTTGCTACACTCACTTAAAAATACTTACAAATTACACGCTTGTCCTAATAATTTCTATGAATGATTTTTTAACAGAATATTATTATTATTAATATTAATAGTAGTAGTAGTAGTAAATTTTTTAATGAGAAGAAACGCGAAAATCGATGGAAAATTATTTATTATCTGCGCAAGCTCACACGCGAGCATGGATCAAAACTGCGCCAGGACATCCAGTTTGCGCTTTTTGTAACAAAATTTGAATTGGATTCACATTCGAAACTGAATTGAGTTATAATTATACCATGAATTGGAATAGAATAGGAATCACGCTTCCTTGTTGAAAATGGATTTAAAACTTAGAAGTCGGGGTAAAATTAGATTTTCATTTTTTAGAAATCAGAAATGAAATTCCAAGCAAAGTTCTGTTTAAAACTGATTCACGGTCAGAAGGGCCGATATATATATATATATATATATATAGGCGCTCGGGGTTGTAGTGGTTAGCAGCATCGCTGACTATGAATTTACCGGCCTGGATTCGATTCACGGCTAAGGTAGGTGGCGCTCAGCTTACCAACTGTCATCCTTCGATACAAAAGAAAAATGTTGACGGATAAGTGGATACCCTGGATAAGACGCTGGACTGCTCATTGGGAGATTGTGGTTCGGATTCTACGTTAAGACGTAAGTGTAAGGTGGGCAATAAGACTGACCTTCGTCAGAATGAATAATTCGGGCGGAAGCAAAACTAATCTTTTTTCAACGTTTTACTACTCGAGAGAAGGGATAAGCGACAAAATCGGCAAATGCGTTTCTGTTTGAAAAGAGCTTATTTTTCCCTTTATCATTTCCAAGAATTTGGTGTCTTTCAAACAGAAAACGCATTTTGCCGATTTTGTCGCTTATCCCCTTCTCCCGCTCCACGACTCGTATTTAAATCCTACCAATTGATTAAATCTACGGAATTTGTTGTTAATATTTGAATGTAGAAAATTTATTAATGTTGTAACTAACGCCAGACGATTTATTCAGCCTTGGAAAGGACCGCTGTTCGTCAAAGGTTAGATGACACTACCTCCTGAGCCAGTGTTCTAGAATCAACAATTTAGCGATACAATACCAGTCAAATAAGATGTTTGCGAGTTAGGTCAAGTTCGGTGACCTAACCTAACCTTGATGTGGCTCGCGAGAGAATACTAAAACAATTTATGACACACAAATCCAAAACATACTCATCTCTCTCTCTCTCTCTCTCTCTCTCTCTCTCTCTCTCTCTCTCTCTCTCTCTCTATATATATATATATATATATATATATATATATATATATATATATATATATATATATATATATATTAGGGCGGTTCAAATAATGAAAATTAAAAATTCAAGCAAGCATGTACTTTTTTTTACTAGACTAAGAACATAAAACTCTGAGACGAATTTGAGTGGAATCCGAAAGTATTTAGTCGGTGCTCAAGCATTAGAATATGTACATTGGGTGAATTGAATAAATAACATTTAGATATCCAATGAATTCGCACAAATGGCACAAATGCACTGACATCACCTAAATATCATACATGAAATCTAGTCGCCTGAACATTTACCGGTGGCCAATGTCGACTTATTCTGGTCAGGAAATTAGTGCCGGTGCATTTCCACTACGTGTAAGAGGAACTGCTTTTGAGTCTCGGCTTTGGTAATGGTTGCATTGAAATTCTTTATCATGGACACGCCCCTTTCAGCACTGTCGTTGATAACAGTGAATCTTTACATGGCTAGGAGGGATCGTCTATCGTCTTGGTGATTTTTCCACTCATCAGGAGATGTCCTAAGAACCCTCGGCTGATCTTGAAAGTATCAAATAACTTGAATGACGCTGAATCGACAAAGTCTGAGAGATTCAGCCTCTCTACTGAAATGTTTCCTTCGTATTTTCTCCGATCTTTCTTTAGTGTTCCTCTCTCTAATAAATTTGCTGCCTCAACCATTTTCTTCTTTGTTTTCCGACAAGGTTTCAAACGAAACAAAGCCAAACCAGGAGGAGAGTGTAGACACCAATCGACCAGGGAAGAACTCCAAGGGGGACGTTAGGCAGGAGAGAGGGAATGCTGGAACTCCCGTTTCTCCTGTCACTGTCCTCCTTAGCCGATCTTTTTCGGTGTCTCATCCGCTTGAGCACCCACTAAAAGTTTTGCTACCAAGTAGAAATTTGCCATGAAGGTTTGTAAAAAGTAGAATTAAAAAATCCACATGCTCAGTGACTTACCTGCAATAAAATTTTTCACCCCTATTACATGAACCACCCTAATATATATATATATATATATATATGGAACATTTCTTAAATTATTCCAATGATCCAAACATTTCGACAAAACATTTGGGGTCACCTCAATGAGAATCAAACATTATTAAATAAATGAAAAATAATTTTAAAAATACGAGTTAAATATTAAAAATTATTTTAAAAAAAAGGCAATTAAGAACATTTAAAATGACAAAAAATAAATGCTTAGATGATTGAGATCGAAATATAAAGTACTAATATAAATTATACTTTAAATACTTTAGATTATAGTACGTACTTTATATTTAGATCCCAATCATCGACGCATTTTCTGTCATTTTAATTGTTCTTAATTGCTTTTTTAATAATTTTTTAATTTGCATTTATTTTTATATGTATACAATTTTAGATTCTCTCTCTGAGGATGACAAATATTTTGGCGAAACGTTGGGTCGCTCAAACAAATTCATAGGATGTTCGCAATAGCTAAAAAAAAAAAAAAAATAAAAAAAAAATATATATATATATATATATATATATATATATATATATATATATATATATATATATATACATATATATATATATATACATATATATATATATATATATATATATATATATATATAATATATGGAATAACCCATCAGCACGCGTTGGTTTTGTATGAAGAGCACCAAGATTCGAACACGAAACCTCATGAGAAAGAATTAAGAGCGCTACCATCACACTACCGATATATATATATATATATATATATATATATATATATATATATATATATACCGATATATCTCCGACACTTAACCCAACTTAACCAAGGGTAACCTAACCTAATTTAGCCGAAACTAACCTTGAGCTACGTAAATATTTCACAATAACTATAGAGTAGAAGCAAAGTGACTTTTATTGAACTGATAACAAATATCTCCAACAAAAAGTAGGAATTAAATGATACAAAATACAAAACAGGATAAGAGCGAACAGAATTTTTAGTAATTTCTATACCTGTCTGTCTATCGCTATCTAGCTATCTATTTGTGTAGAAACTGACAAATACAAAAACCGTTTTATTCCTCCAAGGCGTTTCTTCGAAAGTAGAGCTGCTTTCTACTATAACTATTTCAGAAAGTAGGCTAGAAAGATGGCTAGAAACTCGTCTTGAGAACTCTCTCCAGGCATCCCATCCTAAGTTTTTGTAGTGACAGAATATTTAAGGATGTTTTCTAATTACTTTTTAACTTGAGTCGCGATTTTCATGATATATTGTTGACATTTTCTTCGCACTCAGTTCAACATAAGACCTTTGACGCAATATCTGCTACTTTTCTCCTTCTGGAAGTGAATGTCTTGACGTACGTCCTTGTTCGGAAAAATCATTTCGGCTCAGTTGGATTTGAAAGGGGAGTATGGGGCCCCAAGTGTTTTCAAGGGGTTTCGTAGCAAATTCTGGATTTTTGCGCTTCTCAAAAATTCTTTCTCCACCACATAAGACTAAGAGTCATTCATTAGATTTTTGTACATCCACGAACGCTTTATCAACTTAAACAATAAACTTGTTTGGAGTTTAGACTATCAAAGCATTATGTTCAAAATTATAAGAACCAATTTTGTTTAAACTGAAGTAGCCCGCGAGTAGCCCCAGATAAGGTTTTAGAGACCGGTTAATAGAAAGAATATTGCAATGAAAACGAGATAATAATATTTTTTATACGTTTCATGTTTTTTATCATAATATTTTTTACGCGTGCCCGCCTGCGCTCCAGCATTTGGAAAATGTGCCCGCCTGCGAAAAAGTTTGAGCACCCGTGATCTAAACCAAACTATTTTTTAAGTAATATAATGTATTTAGTTTAATATTAAAAAAAAAAATCTGTCTCTGATAATTATGAACACGGTTCTTCGCGAGTCTAAAATCTAAATAAATCCTTTACTTAAATGTATAAAGAGGTTTTTGAGTGTATGGTGGAAAAATCAATGATTGTGAAGTACACTTTCAAAGCTGCCATTACATCACTCGCTAATTTCTTATCCACGCAATTTTTTTATTGATTTAAAGTAGGTTTGTTTGTGTCCGTGTTTGTTCCGCG
The DNA here is from genome assembly GCA_023014485.1 of Bathynomus jamesi. Classification (NCBI taxonomy): domain Eukaryota; kingdom Metazoa; phylum Arthropoda; class Malacostraca; order Isopoda; family Cirolanidae; genus Bathynomus; species Bathynomus jamesi. Next base: position 27,417 of record JAJOZX010017373.1, on the reverse strand, counting down.
TTTGTTTCAGCAAACGAGAACTTTCTTACACTCTGGGTATCTATACGTTTTCTTAAATTAATTCATAATTCATTGTTTCTGTAAAGTGATGACACCATTTTGTAACAGTTTTGGCGAGTCATCTTCAATTTTCTCTAATACAAAATTGTCAGGTATATGTATATGCATTGTATATATATATATATTTACTCAATGCGTACAGCCAACCTATTAAGTTCTCCATTTTGTATTTTTTTTAAAACTAATAATTATAAGATAATAAAAACTAATTTAAACTAATAAATTATAATTTAATAGGAGTTCCTCACTTCTAATTGGCTGACCTACTTTAAACAAAAATTGAATTATACATTGAGGCAATGTGCACTTCGCAAAATGTGTGTGTGTGTGTAACTACAATAACTTACAACGCAACGACTTAAAATAAAAAATTCATTACTCTTTTTCTATACTTACAACAGGAATAAATGTCAGCGGGAGATAGGTTATAAGCATGAACAAAATCTCTATAAATATTTTCTATAGAAAACTGGTACCGAATCGCTATGACCTCTTCATCTACGCATGTATTCAGGCCAAACCCGATTGGCTGTACTCAAACTCCATCACGTTATGCATAACTAAATCTGTAGTCGGTACGAAACAGGTGTCCAAACTGCCAAATATTACGTACTTAATTATTATTATACACCTCTCCTTTAAAGTATTTACTATTTGTGTAAAACAATTCATTCATATTTTACAAATAGCTTTATTTATTTTTCAAAACTAAACTTATATTTTAATTATAATATTTTTTTAATCTAAAATTCCTTGATATAAATAAGGTCAGGTCAACTATATACAGGGTGGTGCAAAAGTGGGTACACAATTAGCTATTATTACTACTGTATACATACATTTGCACCACTATATATATATATATATATATATATATATATATATATATATATATATATATATATATATATATTATATATATATATATATATATATATATATATATATATATATATTATATATATATATATTATATATATATATATATTATATATAATATATATATATATATATATATATATATATATATATATATATATATATATATATATATATATATATTAGTAATGATGAACTATGTATGTATACTGTTCTGTTGTAGCCAAAGGGAGTATAAATGACAAAAGAATGCCTACAAATATTAAATTTAACCTAAACAGCGCATTTGGCGAGAAGTCATCTAGTATTATATATATATATATATATATATATATATATATATATATATATCAGCTATAACCTATTTATGAGTTTGGAATGTGCGAACGACAAGTCTGAAATAAGAGAAACCAATGTCTTTGGCAATAAAAGATTTTGTCCCTACAAGAGAGAGAGGGTAAAGTGTCAATAATTAGGTATGGAGCATTCTAATAACCAATAGTAATGAGAACATTACTCGTATGGCAGAAATTTTAACAGTTGGGCCACCGTACTTTTACTCTGTATCCTCGGGGAACCCTATATGGCATCTTGTTGGCCGTGTATGTATACATAAATCAATGTATGTTTTTAACAATATATGCAAAAACACATAAATAAGGGACGAACATTATTACGCCGGTAAGTATAGGAAAAATGGACGACATCACTCAAAAGTGTCGGATTCATTTTGATGTTTAAGCGTAAGTGACGTCATAAAATATCTAGATATTGACCATTGAATATCAAATGCCTAGGATGACGTTAACAACTGTTACATCCTTTAGGAGGAGCATTTTGCAATTTCCTAAACGTTTATATAGGCCTAACTGGACACTGAACGCGGGTATTAGAATTAATTTAAGGAACAATTTGAAGTTTTGAATATCCGATGAGGAGTTTTACGTCAAGTATCGAAACAGCTCCAAGAAGTACAACTTAAACAATGAATAAAGAGTTCAAATTAAAAAAATTATCATAATATCTCAATAAATAACAACAAAAAAAGTGACGCAGGAATATTTCAGTAATTTAAGCGACTTTTAATAGTTTACTGACGTCACACTTGTTTTTCAGTGAGACCCATTTTCTTTACATAATGAGAAAAATGCTTAAAAGTAATAATTTTAATTTTTTGAGGAACTATTGTAAATCTTAAGGGGGATTTATCATATATATTTAGTAATAATATAATAAATGAAAGCATTATTTCAACTGGCGAATCCAACTCGCGATTCCAACTCGCGAATCGTCACACACCGAATGGTCGCACATCCGCTTCTTCGCATTAACCCCGTCTATATATAGTGTGTTCATAAAGTCATGCAAGTGAATATAGTGAAGTGTACATGCATATTCACTCGCGTGACTTTATGAACACCCTGTATAACCTCCAAATTATGGTACATCACCTCCGCATCATCGTATCATTGTACTCGCATTTTCCCACCTTTTTGAGATTTTGGATGCTCATCGCACGTCTGGAGTACGGTTTTGTTAAGTTTTAGCGTTAAATTTAGATGTTAAGCATTTGATCATGATCTCCGTTATTGGTCGTGGCATTCAATGATTAAATACAGCCGGAAGACACCATATGTGTTTGGCGTAACGTAACTTTATAGCTTTCCGTCGTAAACATGAATCAAACCATTTTTTCGCCTACGCTCGCATTACATACACTCTCAATCACAATTACGTACACCTTAATTAACGAGGGGAACGGGTCACTAGCAGAGAGGCCCGAAAAGGCCTCTTTGCTAGTCACTCGTTGCCCACGTTGGGCCTTCCATCATGAAAAAAAACTATATTATTTGTCATTTACCATTACTTATTCGAACTATAGTGGATTTAATTTTGCCAGAAGAGTTCCCTGTTCCATGCACGGTCTGCGTGCAACATAAAAGTTTCTCAGGGGACCATTCTGAGTTGTAGCTTATATATATATATATATATATATCAACGTAAAGAACGACGCTTGTATAGGAGAATATTCCGCGCAAGATGAGAGAGAGAGAACGAAACAAATGAAAAAATGAGGTAACCACACGGGAATCGAACCCGGGATCTTCCGATTGCCGGTCAGATATGATAACCATTACACCACGGGCCTCACTCGACCAAACGCCGTAATTCCTCTACATACGCGCAGAAACCAATGCCCCAAGGGGGCACCTCCCGCATGCCGTACATTATATACACTCTAACTGCAAACACGCAGTATAATTAACGTAAAGAACGACGCTTGTTCTCTCTCTCTCATCTTGCGCGGAATATTCTCCTATACAAGCGTCGTTCTTTACGTTAATTATACTGCGTGTTTGCAGTTAGAATGTATATAATGTACGGCATGCGGGAGGTGCCCCCTTGGGGCATTGGTTTCTGCGCGTATGTAGAGGAATTACGACGTTTGGTCGAGTGAGGCCCGTGGTGTAATGGTTATCATATCTGACCGGCAATCGGAAGATCCCGGGTTCGATTCCCGGGTGGTTACCTCATTTTTTCATTTGTTTCGTTCTCTCTCTCTCATCTTGCGCGGAATATTCTCCTATACAAGCGTCGTTCTTTACGTTAATTATACTGCGTGTTTGAAGTTAGAATGTATATAATGTACGGCATGCGAGAGGTGCCCCCTTGGGGCATTGGTTTCTGCGCGTATGTAGAGGAATTACGGCGTTTGGTCGAGTGAGGCCCGTGGTGTAATGGTTATCATATCTGACCGGCAATCGGAAGATCCCGGGTTCGATTCCCGGGTGGTTACGTCATTTTTTTCATTTGTTTCGTTCTCTCTCATCTTGCGCGGAATATTCTCCTATACAAGCGTCGTTCTTTACGTTAATTATACTGCGTGTTTGCAGTTAGAATATATATATATATATATAACTTATATATATATATATATATATATATATATATATATAATATAAAACTTGACTGAAGGGTTTGTTCTTAGGGAAACGTAGCTTAGCGAGGAATAAGAGGACGAAGAGATGGTACATGTTTATTTAAAAACGTTTCGGAAATTTTCATTTTCCATCATCAGTGCTAAAATTATAAAAGTAGAAAAAATAAATATAATGAACGGAAACGTATAAAATATATTTAAATAAACGTGTGATATTAATGGTGTTTATATTCAAGTAATTAAAATTAAAATAAAATACTATAAAATATAGAAGAGTGATCAATCGTAAAATATAAAGTAAAAAGCGGCCTCCCCAAAATACACAAACCCACCTTACCCATTAGACTCATCCTTTCGGCCTACACCACCCACAATTACAAACTAGCAAAATTCCTAATTCCTACCTTAACCCCCCTAACCCAAAACGAATATTCCGTCACCAATTTCTATGAATTCGCTAAAGAAATACTGACCATAAGTAGTTCAAACAACCTCCATATGCATAGTTTCGGCATAGTATCCCTTTACACCAACGCTCCAATTAAAGAAGCCATCGACATCCGTAATAACAACCTATTTGCCAACAATCTGAACACGGTCCTTAATTTAACAAAACAAGAATTCACCAAACTGCTAACGCTTGCCGCTTCGGACACTTATTTCTTTTTTAATCAACAACTTTATCATCAAACCGACTCACTAGCTATGGGATCCCCCTTAAGTGCCACTTTGGCCAACATTTTTCTCAGTCACCATGAAAATAACTGGCTACCCCATTGCCCCACCCATTACAAACCACACCCATATAAAAGATACGCTGACGACACCTTTCTCCTTTTCCACAATCCCAACCACGCACCCCCTTTTCCTTAACTATCTTAATTCCCAACACAAAAACATTAAGTTCACCAAAGAAGACGAATCCAATAACACCCTACCCTTCCTAGACATAACAATAACAAAAAAAACAACAAATTCAGCACCTCCATATATCGAAAACCCACACAGACACAGGCCTAGGTACTAATTACCAGTGGTGGGCACCGTTAACCAAAAAGTTAACTTCGTTAACCGCTAATCCGTTAACCAAAAAGTTAACTTCGTTAACCGTTAATCCGTTAATTCGTTAAACATGTAACGGAAGTTACCGATAAACCGTTAACGTTAACTTTTATTATAAAAAAAATGAAAAACACAATATATATATAATTTAATTTTCCCTCTTCTTCTCGTTCTCCATTTTGTCCATGAGATGCATGTTGCCCTTCATGAAAATTAGCATATCAAAGTTTTCATCAGACAGGGATGATCTCTTGGCCCTCAGGATGTCCTTGCCCATAGAGAACAAACGCTCCACTGCAGCACTGGAGGGGATGGCTGTGTTGAACTTGATGAACAAGTCCACCAACACTTGCTCACCCAAGAAGGCAGCATCTGTCAGCAAGTCCTTGGAGTTGGTCTCCAGCCAGGTCTTGACCAAGTTCTGGGCCTTGCCCTTGAGTGACCTGTGGCTTCTGCTGCTCTCTTTTGTCTGGATGACAGCACTGAAGAAGTCATCCTCCTTTTCCTCCTCGTTGTTGCTGCCTCCACTGTTGCTGCACACTTCGTTGGATGTGGTACCTAGAAGTACCGCCAGGACATAAAGGGTTAAGGTGAAAACGCTCCCATTGTAAGACATCAATTGACTTAATTTATGTCATCAAAGTGACATGAGAATTGAAATCTTACCTGATCAGTTTTATGGTTCTTGAAATGTATCAAGGAGACTACTAATAAGGTACTCACAGACATATTATAAATATACATGACTTACTTGACAACGATTATTTTTAAATATTCACTAGCACAAACATGTTGCGCAAGAGACAGACTGCAAATGAAACGAATGTAGTTATTTGTTGTAATTGTTACATATATATTATTGAAAGTGCCTTAAAATGCTCGTGATATTTCTTGAAAGAAGTTGAAACATTCAACTCAAATGGCAAATCTTTCCGCCTGATTTTACAGTCGACCATGTTTTGCTCAAACCAATGCCATAAATAACTACCATATTTGGTAAGACACAAATTGTGGCGACGGAAACAAATATATCGCCTGATTTTGCACTGCGGAAATGGAAATTCGTTCATCACTATTAACAGTGGCGGATTAATTGCGCACCTGCTCAGCACTGAAAATAATAGAAACTTTTAAACGTTTATTTATGAATTTTTTGGGTTAACGGACTGAGTTAACGGAAGTTAAATGTAACGGAAGTTAATTAGTCCGATAATGATTTTCAAAGTTAACTTAAAAGTTAAATCGTTAACGAAAAAGTTAACTTCGTTAATTAACGATTAACGGATTAACGGTTTGTGCCCAGCTTTGCTAATTACCTAAGCCACACTCCCTTCCCCATATAAAATAAACAGCATAAAAATTTTAATCCACCGCGCCTATCATCTTTGCTCTTCGTACTTATCCTTCCATAACGAAATAGAATTCATTCATAATTTCGGCATCAACAACTCCTTCCTAAAACACCTTAACTACAATATTTAACAGAAATTTTCTTAATAATATTTATCAACCCCCACCTTAAAGTTCCCACCGTTAAAAAAGACGTACAATACTTTTCATTTCCCTATTACGACCATATCATCCACAAAATACTTTCAGAATTCCGCCTCCTACTCACCCCTCTTTACCCCCCAAATTAACTTTCAATTCGTTTTCACCAACAATAATAGCATCAAATCATATCTCAACCACAAAGAAAAAACACCTCAGCTCCTTGCTTCGTCCACCATCTACGTTTTCAACTGTGTTCGCTGCAAAGCGAACTATATTGGCAGCACCCTTCGTCAATATCAAACAAGAGTGGACGAGCATCGCGGTATTTCTACCAGAACATCGCAGCCCTTAAATAAACCCTCTAAATCAGCAATAAGAGGTCACTGCCACCTTCACAACCATCCACTACTTCCCTCCAATTTCAAAATTATTAACACAACCAACCATCTAACCGACCTCCGCATTTTGGAGTCCTTATACATCCTCAGTATTAAACCAACTCTCAACGACTATAGTTCTGCCTTTAACTTAAACATAGCCAAGTAAACTGTCATATCACACCACTGAGAAGAAATCCACCATCGTTCCGTCTGGCTCCAACTCTTCTAATATGAACCCCTTCCAACAACCAATCATTCCCAACCCTCTGCTTAATTTAGTCCCTTTCCGACAATAACAACCTGGTAAGACTCCTTTCAATTTTGTTCGCTTTTTACTTTATATTTGACAATTGATCACTCTTCTATATTTTATATTATTTTATTTTAATTTTAATTACTTGAATATAAACACCATTAATATCACACGTTTATTTAAATATTTTTATAAGTTTCCGTTCATTATATTATTTATTTTTTCTGCTTTTATAATTTTAGCACTAATGATGGAAAATGAAAATTTCCGAAACGTTTGTAAATAAACATGTACCATTGTACCATCTCTTCGTCCTCTTATTCCTCGATATATATATATATATATATATATATATATATATATATATATATATATACAGGGTGCCCATAAGTCCGGCATCATAGGAAAAATAATAAAAAAAGGCAAAACAAAAGCTTTTATTTACAGAACGTGCTCAATATGTCCACCATTGTTTTCAATACACAAATTCAGACGTGATACCCAGTCAGCAAGCACACGGTGAATGATGTCAGGAGTAATGGTGTTACATGCCCCAATAATGCGCTGCCGCAAATGTTCAACACTCCTAATTTTCTCTGCGTATACCAGCGCTTTCAAGTGGCCCCAAAGATAAAAATCTAGTGGCGTGAGATCCGGGCTTCTAGCTGGCCATTCCACAGGCCCTCGACGTCCTATCCAATGACCAGGGAATTGTTGGTACAGGTATTCCCTTACTTGGGTGCTGTAATGTGCAGGAGCGCCGTCTCGCTGGAACCATGTTGGGAAATTTCCTTCTTCGTTCAAGACACTGGGAAATGCTTCTTCCTTGAGCATGTTCATCGAAAAAGAGGGGGCCTATGATGCGATCCTTCCAAATGCCACACCATACCATCACCCGAGATGCACCTTGTTCATTTGAAGAGGTATACCAGTGAGGGTTGTTTTGAGACCAGTAGCGGGTGTTCTGTCGTTTTACCTCACCATTTCCATAAAAAACAGCCTCGTCACTGAACAGAATGGTGGACGGGAAATTGGCATCCCGAGCATAAGAAAAATATGAATTATGGTTTGTAGAAATAGAAAAATATGAATTTCTCCGATGATGCCGAACTTATGGGACACCCTGTGTGTATATATATGGGATTTTTTTAATATCTTGTCGTTGAATTTATTTCCGCAACTGTATATTTTCGTAGATTATGCTGGAGATAAAGAATCACAAGTGCAATTACTGCAAAAAATATTATGAAAAACTTCACCAGTAAGATGACGTTGTATAATTTTCATTAGAGCGCTTTCCATGTGCATCATCTTCTTCAGACATGATTTTTATTTGCATACTACAGAGTAAATATCAGATTTAATATTAGTTTCCATTCAATGTTATTCTAATTGTTATTCAGTTTCGAAAATGGATTTGCCATTAATGGGAATTCCATAGTTGGATAGAATGTCCCCCTCCCCATGATCCTATTACCGTTCGCGGTCAACGCGCGAAGTGACGATGGCTAATATTTTCTGATTTAATTAACCAAGTTAACCTAACCTATCGTAACTTAACTTAATCTAACCTATTCTTTATCTAACGTGAACGAAAGTAAGAAAGCTATGGTTTAGCTAGAATGGAAATGGCAAGAAATAGGAATGGAGTGATTTGAAATTTTCCAACTTTGAAGTTCCATATTTGAGACTTTTCATTCATGGACTGAATGAAAATGACCGAAATTGGAAAAGACCCAAATTTAGAACTAAACTCAGAGTTTTTAATTAAAAAGTTTTGCGTATCTTGCAACCTCCTAACTTTGTATGGTTTCGCGTGACGATTGCTCTTCACACGAAGTCAGGTTCGTGACCCTAACTCTGAAGTTGGCTCGGTGAAAGAGAGAATCGCTTTCTTGAACTCTCAATCTCACATATCCAGGCACACCCGGCTCATCTGGGATTGTCCTCAGCCAGATGTCTAATCTTTTGAAAACGTCAACATGAATACCAGTTGTACTTCTTATTTCTTTTGATAACTTGTTAAACAGTCTTTGTCCTCTGACGACAAAGTTATTTTACGATAAAATTAATAAAACGACAAGATTCGAGTCACTTTTGGGAATACTTTGGGAACATTAAAATAATATCCTTTAATTTACAAAAACATTTGCTCTTAATTATTGAAATTTTACGTATAGAAAATAGAAGTCACCCTTTTAGTTTATGTCATTTTCTACTACCTAAAACGATTTACGTTTTCTACTATACAGATATTGGTAAACTTTTTTTTTTATTAATTTTATATAAATATTTTTGTTTCAATACATTGCAATAAAAAAGAAACAGAATATATCTCCATTATTAAACTACGATCTAACACCCATTTATAATAAACAACATCTCTAATAAGAGAGAAAAAATTGAATGAATTAAAACATTAGAAATAACGCAAAATCAAAATATTTATAATTAAAATAATTATTAAATTGATCGCTTAAATTTCCATTACTTCATATTTTAATGTTTCGCAGTAATTTACAGGATGGATCAAATGTAGAATTCGGACCCCAGCCTTCTTTAGTCCGAATTCTACATTTGATCCTACAGGATAAAAACTCCATTTTCTGAACTGAAATGGAAATCATCACTCGACACATTTAATTTTTTCTAAATATTTCGTACATCTTCTACAACTGCATAAATGGAACTTAACAATAAAAATTATCCGCAAAATATAAATAGATTGTTATCATCCCATTCACCGTAATTTCCCATTTTATTCCCCCCACCCCCCTGAGTGAGATTCTCAACGGGGCAATTCCCAAACCATTCGCTATTTTTTCATTCCTATTCACGGCTTACCCATTTTAGTCCAGATTAGGTTAGGTTACTCTCGGTTAGGTTAGATTAAATTAAGTTAGGGTATAGGAAATATTAGCCATTCTCATTCCGCGCCTTTACCCCGAATGCGAATTAGAGCGACATTCTTTCTCAAATGAAAAACTCTCTTCTCAAATTGAAATGAAATGAATAACCATTATTAATAATAAAATAAATACATTGGTTTTACAATTTACAATGACATAAATAACTGTGAAGCTCGACTATTTATTTTAGTTAATTTGGCCCTTAAGCTTTAGGTTTTACTGGGCTCTTATTAAAAATAAAACATACCGTAGTTATTATTATTAATTCATAATAAATAAATCATGAATAAATATTATCAATAATTAAGGTATGTATTAATCTTAAATTATCATTATCGATGATATTATATCAATACCATACAGAGAAATCAATATTATACAGGGTGGTTCAAAAGTCCCCATCCATTTTGCCGAAATAATTATATTTCTATTTTATTTTATACAGGCCATAGATGACGATGGCTGTACAAGAACGTGTGATGGTAGTAACACAACGTATCTAAGGAAAAAAGTGCAAAGAAATTCGAGAAAAATTCGAAAGAAGATTTCACAAACCTATAGATAAGGCCATTCGCGAGCTGGTCAAGAAATTTAAAAGAACAGGATCTGTTCATGATGAGGCAAGATCTGGACGTTCAGGTAGCTCTTAAAAAAAAATGACGAATTGGTAAGAGATACCTTTGAAACGAATCCTAGAATGTCAACTCGCACAGCATCACGTAAACTAAGCATACCAAAAACGACTGTTCCAAGCATTTTAAAATCAACATTAAAAAAGAAAAGTTACCATATTCAAGTACTACATGAATTACACGAAGAGGATTATCCAAGACAAGAGCCGCCATGTGCGCAGAATTGATTGAAAAAAAATTTATATACCAAAAAATTATTAAACTACATTCTCTTCAGCGATGAGGTGACATTCCACGATTGTGCGACAATTGAGCGAGTAAACATTGAGCGAGAGAAATTGAGCGAGTACAAATTGAGCGACTTGACGCATTGAGCGATTAGGCAAACTGAACGAGCACAAATTGAGCGAGTGAGAAAAATGAGTGGCTTGACGAGACACAAATGACATTTAAATTTATTGACATAAATGTGTTCAGTACAAAGACTTAATCTAACCAATCATCAAGGGCGTACAGTTGACCTAACCGGGCATATATATATATATATATATACGCCTCGGTGGTGTAGTGGTTAGCGTCGCTGACTACGAATCCATCGGCCCCGGGTTCGAGCCCCAGTGACGGCAGGCGGCGCGCAGCAAAACCCAGCTGTTCATCCCTCCACACAGTAAAGAGTGGTTGGTAGATAAATGGGTACCCTGGGTGGTCTAGTGGTTAAGACGCTGAGCTGCTGGTGGGGCGTGGTTCGGATTCCACGTCCAACTGTAGGTCTAAGGTGGAGTGGAAAGCTTGACCTTCGTCAGAATGAACAATTCGGGCGGAAGCTAACCAAAGGTATATTTATAGGATCACCTGAAGATCTAATATACATTTTAATTAAATATATGTTTTAAATAAATATTTTTTACAAGGTGAATGTTTATTATTTTTGCGTCAGTTTGTGCTCAGTTTGCACTCGCTCAGTTAGCCTAATCGCTCAATGCGTAAAGTCGCTCAATTTGTACGCGCTCAATTTCCTTCGCTCAAAGTGTATTCGCTAAATTGATGCAGAACGACATTCCACACATGCGAAGAGGTTAATCAACATAATTGTCGTATCTGGACTAGTGAAAAACCAACAGAGTTCTTACGAAAGGGAGAGATATTCTCGTAAAGTTAATGTCTGGTTGGGTATGACAAGATCGAAGATTTACGGACCTTTTTTCTTTGCAGAAGCTACGGTAACAGGGACAATTTATCTTGACATGCTTCAGCAATTTCTTGAACCCCAGCTTCGTTCAGATGGCATTATCGACACTGTTGTCTTTCAACAAGATGGAGCTCCATGTCACTATGCAAACATCATTCGGGCATACCTTGATGAGCTCTTACCAAATTGCTGAATTGGACGTGGTGGAAACAGGCCCTGGGCAGCACGATCTCCGGATTTAACACCATAGGGCGTGGAGCTTTTTTCAAGTCTGAGGTTTACAAAACAAGAGTTATAGACCTACAAGATCTGCGAACCCGCATTGTCGCGGGAGTCGCTAAAATAACCCCAGAGATGCTTGAGAATGTGTTCCGCAACGCAGTGGACAGATTTGAGATTTGCAGAGACAGTGATGGTGCTCACGTCGAATCTTAGATCTAAGCTTGATAAATAAATATACATCTAATTATGTTGCTATATTTTTATCCCAAAATACTATTATTTCAGCAAGACAGATAGGGACTCTTGGACCACTCTGTACATGAGAGATAAGAACTGAATAAATGTGGAATTCTCACTCGCGGACAGCGAAAGATAATGGGAATGACACTGAGTGGGAAGTAATCAACATATTCGCTCAAATTTGAGTATATAAGGATTAAAAGTGGTCACACTGAACAAAACCTCTATATACTGTAGGGTGTTTATAAAATCCCTATCTATTTCAGTGAAAACGTAGCAAAAAGGGTAAAATCCAATATCAATATAATAGAAGGCATACATTTAATGAATACTTAAGCATATGATTCTATATGAGCACCATCGGTATCTCTACAGAGTTCGAATCTGTCAGCAGCATTGCGGAACACATTTTGGAGCATGACAGGGGTTATTTTTGTAACTGCTGTTACGATACGAGCACGTAAATCTTGCAGATCTGTAACCCTCGTTTGATAGACGTTTGAAATGATAAAGCCCCATGCAAAGAAAGCCAAGGGCGTTAGGTCAGGAGATCGAGCCGCCCAGGGCCTGTTGCCTCCACGTCCGATCCACCGATTTGGAAATCATTCATTTAGGTACTCCCGAACAATGTTTGCGTAATGACAAGGTGCCCCATCTTGTTGAAAGACGACGGTGTTTAAAATACTATCTGAATGAAGCTGGGACATTTACGTGCTCGTATCATAACAGCTGTTACAAAAATAACCCCTGTCACGCTCCAAAATGTGTTCCGCAAAGCTGCTGACAGATTCGAACTCTGTAGAGATACTGATGGTGTTCATGTAGAATCATATGCTTAAGTATTCATTAAATGTATGCCTTCTATTATATTGTTATTGAATTTTACCCTTTTTGCTACCTTTTCACTGAAATAGATAGGGACTTTATAAACAACCTGTATAGTATATCTACTGTATAATAGCCTGCATCTCAGTCCACGTCCGCATCATCATCATCATCAGCTCATACCATAAGTCACCGCATATCTGTCTGTCTGTCTGTCTGTCTCCTTTTCAGGGCCCAAACGGCTGGACCAATTTTCATGAAACTTGGTGACAACTCCCTCTGATATCCTTCGAGCGTTTCAGCAACCTTTTTTTTTTAGATCGAGTGTCCCCCCCGCCCCAAATATTTATATGCTACAACACGAAACACTTAAATTTCGAGATTTTGGATCATTGGTCTTGAGATACGAAACTGAAAATTTTGAAGGTTGCTTTCTTTCGTGAATTTGTTTATCTGCTCGCTTTTGTGGCTCAAGTAAAATCTGTGAAGCTGCATTTAGAATTCAAGTTATTCGTGAGCTAATTATAAATGTCAAGTTCTAACTCGCTTAAAATTCTACTATATAAAATCAAGTTGTGTGTCACAGTGTGTGTCCGTCTGTATATCTGGAGTTGGAATCCATCAAACTTTGCGTGTTGGTTTTGGTAATTTGACCATGTACCCACGCGTGTTCGACACGGGGCAAATCGAATGGAGTAAAATGAAGCTTTATTTAGTTTCATTTGATTTAATTCTAGTTCGAATTTATTCCAGTATGGTCAATCTGAGTTTACTCCAGCTCAGTCTTATTCTACCTATTTCCGGTAGAAATAAGTAGAAATAACTTATCATTACATAAAGTGTATAAAATAACCTAAATTAACGTAACCTAACCGGGCGTTAAAAACGGGCTAACCAGCGTTTCACAGTAGTTCACTCTAATCCAGTATGAACACATTGGACGTCGTGACCATGTCGCTACACCGCTTCCCGTCGAGCTGCGAAGTTAAGCAACATTGGTTCTGGGTATTAACTGGATGGGAGATCCTCCTCCGCGCCCAGATGATGTAGCAACTTTTAAATGGTTCGGGTCCCACGAAAGCTGTAGGTCCCCTCTGTCGCACGACCTTTGACGTTATGAAGGTTAAACATCTCCAGAACACACACACACACACCTTCTATATTTATACTCGTACCATTGTGTGTGTATATATTCTAACGAATTTACCATTTAAGGCGTACAAATATTTTCCTTCCTCTGATTGGTCAGTCTTTGGAAGCAATGAAACAGGATCTCTGATTGGACAATTTAGAATCCTTACCCTAACGATAGAAATGCAGATTACTGAGAGGTGTACAAAACTCATTTTCGAAGACGGAGATTTTTGTGTATATATATATATATTGCTATGGCGACAAAGACCACCAGACTTCAGAACTGCGTTGAGAAATTCACACGCCAGTGAAATCTCACAATATCAAGTATGAAGAAGCAACACATTGAGGTTAACATGAAGATCTGATTTCTTGACAAAGAGGCCTTTTCAGCCAGTCAGTGATTCGAAGCGAAGTAATGAACAATGATAGGCATTTGGCACCTACGCTAATAGAATGAATTCTTAAGGCGTAAAGGAAGAATAAATAGGAATAAAAAAAAATATTTCTCTTATTTCTATTTTGATTTGTATTTCAAATAAAAGTCTTAACTGAAAAGAAAATTTTGAAAAATGTAAATTTTCGTACCCCATTTTTTCAGTTAAATTTTGTACGTATAAAAATATATTTTTTTAAGGGACATTTATTTAAAGTAAAAAAAAAAAAAATACAACACTGTCATACTGTGTGTGTGTGTGTGTGTGTGTGTGTGTGTGTGTGTGTGTGTGGGTGTGTGTGTGTGTGTGTGTGTCACTTATTTGTATGGTAAGAATTGAACCATCGAGAAGTTTCGATCTGACCCTCTAGAAATGTGACATTGCATGTAAAAACGTTGATTATGAAGTTTTATGAGAAAATATTAATATTTAGAGGTCGCTCAAGGCCATTAAAATTTTAATGACGCGTCGTTACTTGTTCTAAATTGAAATGCGCTTCCTTTCTATGCCTCACCCCAGTATCATTTCAGTCGCCTTAATGGTAGGATGTGTTTGCATTAGTGTCTGTTATTTTAGTCTTTTAGTCCTCCCTGATATCAAAAATCGCATGGTCATATCTATGACTAGTGCTGATGGACAGGAAAACCCTCCAAAGCGTGTGGTTGTTGACCTGGATACTGTGAAAGAAAAAAGCTTAGAAAACTTTGTAACAAAAAACACAAAATCATTGTTCACGAAGCTCAACCTCCCAGATGAATTCTTGGAGAAAACTGTTGAGCAATGGGAAGAGGATACCCATTACCAGACTGCGAAAGAGACTGTAAAATGATTAATCATAATAATTACGCTACTGTCTGATATTAATGTACGTCATCTTAATATTATGATAATGTCTTGCGCACTTCCTGCTAATGTCGGAACATAATAAATTGTTTAAATACATTTGGAAATTGTTTTTATTCACACTTTCTGAGAATCTCGTATCCAATACTTCGAAGCCGTTGAGCGATCTCTAAATATTAAGATATCTCGATAAAACTTTGTACAGTGTTTTTACATCATATGGCATACTTTGATGGGGCAGAGCACGGAAACCTAAAAGTTGAAAAATAAGTGACACCCTAATATATATATATATATATATATATATATATATATATATATATATATATATATATATATATAGGGTGCGTCAAAGAACATGACGTTGTCACACGCGTTCGCTCGCTTGCAATTTTGATCCACTTAATGAGAAAACCTGGCAGTATAAAAATCAGTTCAATATATCAATGTTTAGCGGTCGCGCACAGTGAATTAATAACCCTATTTATACCGGGGTGGGACCATATGATCTGGTTTATCAGTATATACAGTATGTCATATGGCCCCACCTCGGCTGTTCTTTTCGTTAAAATACCCTGGAATACATGGGGTTAAGATTTTCTATATGAGGCTCTCTATTAATTGTTGGTTTCTTTTCTTCCACAGGTGGTTTGCTTAATGAAAATGACGACGAAAGGTGCTAAGGAAGTGAAGGAGCTAGTTGATGAAATCTGGTTGTTGGGGAAACCCTGAAGATTTGGATGTTCAAGGAGGAGTTTGTTAGACTCTTGCGGCCGTAACGTCCTTCTTCCTCTCGTGGCCCGAACCGCATGGGACTTCTCTGGGAAAAGCTCGGAGATTTCTGCATTTTCGTCGTAAAACATTACCTACGCGTCTGGTTCACAGCCAAGACAGCTTCCGCAGCAGCACGAATGGACCTCACGCACGCTACTCAAGGAACTCGCGGAACATGAGGATCCCATCATCAAGGAAGCCGGCACGAAGGCGATGAGTCGGCATCTATGGTACTTGTCTGAAGTTACAGTCGGTCTCGCTCTCTTCGACGACGATGTTGCAGATGCTGACAAACTCAAGATGGTCTCTAACATGAACTCTGTGGAGGGATCCCTCGAGCCCAGCCCTCGTGTGTTGGCCGTCGCGAGAGACGTCGTTGCAAAAGATCTTCCGGACTTCTTCACCTCCACAACTAAGAGGATTTTCCACCATCTTGAAATCGATACTGCGTTCTTGTCAATGCCCCCTGCGGCCTGGATAACATCAGACGAGTACAATCTGGGGAAGGAACGGGTCGGGAAGCTCCTCGTGACTAACGACACTGCTGAAAGAGGAGTGGCCCTCATCCACGATTTCACGGCAAAGGGGCGTACCAAGCACGAGGATCAGCTCCAATACATGATCCAGATGGCAGAGGATCATCGGCGAGCGTACCCGAAGACAGCAAACAAGAAGGATCTTCTTCGCTGAAAAATACTTTCTTTCTGAAGGCTTTTAGTTCTTTTCATGCCATTTCCGAGTATTGTTTGTCAATTTCTTTCGTTTTGTTGGTGTTCACGTAGTACGGGAAAACCAATCCCAGAATATATAAGTTTAGCCGCTTTGTTTCCAATTATTTTACATGATTAACATGTATTGTGGAATTACCATCAATTCTGAGGTCTGGAATGTGGTTGCTATTTATAGGTTTTTGTGGAAATGTATTTTATAGTATATTTTGTTTTATTAAATTATCTGTTTTTCAATACATCCTTAACAAATTGTATTAGCAAAATGTATTTTTATAAATATAAAACACGAATTATGTCTTCATATGCTGTAATGTTTTAAATATTAAGAGTGTTAAACAAGACATAGTTTTCATAGAGTTACTTCCCCTAAAAATAATCAGTACGGGGAAACCAATCCCAGACCAGAATATATGGAGTATGTAGTGTACAAACTTTGTAGTGGATGCGCGACCCCTAAATAAACGGCTACTCAAATGAAAATTTGTCTCTGGTGTTTTCTCCTTCAGTGGCTTAATTGAGAAAGCGAGCGAAAGAAATGGATCCCCTTATGCAGTGACGCACCCTAATATATATATATATATATATATATATATATAATATTATATATATATATATATATATATATATATATATCTATATATATATATATTATATTATATATAATATATGGGATTAAACTCAGAATGGTCCCCGATTGGTCCCGTGAGGTTTTTTCATGATACACGCAGACCGTGCATGGAACAAGGAACTCTTCTGGGAAAATTAAATTAACTATAGTCTGAATAAGTATATATATATATATATATATATATACATATATATACACACTGTATGCTGATTAAAAGTCACCCCAGAAATTGACAAATAACCAGATCGGTCACTTCCATGAAAATTAATTTGCTTAGCAACTAGCCGTTGCTAAGATCTTTTCTAAAGAATAAATCTTAAATCATTAGTACAAACATTAAACAAGTATCACAAATGCCATTTTTGCATATATTAAAGCTTATCCATTTCTTAGAAATGCCTCTAGCAACGTCTGGTTGCTAGGCAAAACCTAACCCTATTTACAGTAGTTTGAGAGTTGTCTTAGTCACTGCGATTCATTGCGGTTTTCTCCTATTTCTTTTGTGTCCTGTCTGGTTATTTGTGTGTGTGTGTTGTGTGTGTGTGTGTGTGTGTGTGTGTGTGTGGCTATTTAACCTCCTTCGTAACGTCAAAGGTTCGTGACGGAGAGGACCTACAGCTTTACGTGTAGTTCGACCCAAGAGTCGCTACATCATCTGGATGAGGAGGAAGATCTCTCATGCAACTACTACTCAGATCCAGTGTCGTTCAACTTCGCTGATCGACGGAAAGCGATGTTGAGACATGACGACGACGTAGTCCGGGTTATTCTGTGATCTGTATTTCAAACACGTGAAAAACATCTTAAATAAAAAAGATAGACAAATACGAACACATTTCCATAGAATAAGACGACCTCCGTACGGCCCCCATGCAGACCAAAATACATTTCGCAACAATAGTGCCATGCAGAGGGGTATGGTTTGGGAGAACTTCAATATAGTGTATACTTGTGAGTAGTTCTTGGCTATATAACAGACCCTAAAATTCAAGAAAATCCTCCAGTGGGCATCGAAACTGTTGTGGAAATAAACTCTGTCTATTAGAGTGGTTTTTATTATCATACTCCTCCTATACTTAAAACCAATCTTAGACGAACATACATCTTCAAGTACAATTTCCGAATAAAGTTCGCCGAGAAACAATTTTAAAAAACATTAAAAATTACTAATTGGTATAATGATTGGGTTTTGTTTTGAAAATTTTATTACTGCGCCCCCCCCCCCCCCCCCCCCCAAATAAAGAATTTAAAAATCCAAAGAAAAGCAGAATATTACCAGTTAGTAACTTTTCATGCTTTTTAGAAATTTTAAGTTCCTATGGCGAACTTTTTTCCAAAAATATACGCATGGTTGTATAAATTTGTAACAACTTACACAACCACCCAACCACTATGCCGCAAATGTCATCAACCGCAACGATTTCAGTATGTCCAGAACAAATTAACAAACATTTCGAATCTAACGAATGTGTTTATGAATTCTACATATATATTTTCCATCTTAATAAAGTACGGTGAGAGCACTTAAAACCCACTCATTCGCATTCTATACAGTTGTAAAGAAAATAGTACACTATTATTATTAAAGCTTTCATTTTTTTTTGTTTGCTCTCTATGGATTCATTTCAGTAGTTTACGACTTAATCTTAATTCCTTTATTTTGTATTTTCTTTTAAAGGAATTTAATATTTAGCGTTTAGCTATAATGAAGATGGATATACTCGTGTGTGTGTGTGTGTGTGTGTGTGTATTACGGACTTTTTACGAAATCGGTCTTTTTTGAAAAAAAAACAAAAAAAAGGGCTGATTCAGGTTAATTAAATGCTCGGTTATGTCGACTGTCTGCCTTTCACGACTGGTTAGGTTAAATCGTGATATTTTCGTTAAACAACGGAAATATCACGAGTTAACGCTTTTGCAAAGGCCGATTTCACAAAAGGCATTAAACACACACACACACACACACACACACACATATTATATATATATATATATATATATATATATATCAGGTCATCCCATAAGTAATGTCGTTTTTTAGATCGGAATTTGAAGGACAAAAAAAAAAATTCAACTGAAACTTTTTAATCTAGTATATATTTTCCATCGGAATCAATGACACTCTGCCAACGTCCTACAAGCTTTTCAATGCCATGTTTATAAAATTCAAGCGGTTTTGAGGCAAAAACGTACAAAGACTGGTGTGCAGGAGAATATGGAGGATGTGGAAATTTTTCCCACCCACCCAAGCTCCTCAATTTTTGCAGGTGATCCGAGTAGTATGAGGACGTGCGTTGTCGTGGTGGAACACGATTCCTTTCCGATTAACCAAAGGAGGTCTCTTTTCTTTCAGTGCAGTGTTCAATCGATCCAGTTGTTGACAGTAGACTTGAGCGGTGATTGTTTGGTTGTGTGGTAAGGTTTCAAAGTGTATTACACCACCTTTATCCCACCAAACACTAAGCAACACCTTCCGGGGGTGAAGATTTGGTTTTGGCTGTGGTGTCGCTGGTTCTCCGGCACAAACCCACTGTCGACGGCGCTTAACATTCTGGTACAGTATCCACTTTCCATCATCAGTCACTAAACGGTGCAAAAACGGATCTTGGAGTTCACGGGAATGAAGAGCTGTGCTAATGTTTACCCGCACCCTCAGATTGTCGACCGACAATTCATGTGGCACCCATTTTCCTAACTTAGGCACTTTCCCGAGTTGTTGCAAATGTCGATGGATGGTGGACGGGGATGAATTGAGTTTCTGGGCCAATTCTTCGACAGTTGTTGAACAGTCTTCTTCAAGTGCGGCTAACAGCGGGTCATCATCAAACTCAGCAGGGCGTCCAGAGCGTGCTGCATCTGTCAAACAGCAGTCACCATTCCTAAACTTTTGAAACCATCTTTGACATTTCCTCACACGCAGAATATCGTTGCCATAAACTTCCTGAATGTTTCGCGTTGCTTCACTAGCACTATTCCCTTTTTTGAACTCGCAAAGCATTATATGCCTGATATGCTCTTCTGATACCGCCATGTTTATGAGGGGTTCACATAAAGCAAAACACACGTCTTCACTGGTCAAGGTCTGTAAAGTATATATACGAAACACGATAGATCTCCTCTTAGATATAACCTTCGGAAAATTTATGCTTAAACCGAGTAGGACTAGTTTAAACTTAATCTATCGTAAAAAAACGACATACTTATGGGATGACCTGATATATATATATATATATATATATATATATAGAGAGAGAGAGAGAGAGAGAGAGAGAGAGAGAGAGAGAGATTTATCGCACGGAAGGAAGACATTACCGATACTAAAACAATTTTCATTTGTTGAAATACCTTTTATCTCTTAATATATATAGTTCTGTTCCACGTGAATTATGCTTCGTTTGTGGTTGGATCTTTTCATACAATTCCATAAATTTTCATTTCAAAAGTTAAAACATTGAAGTGATCTCAAAACTCAGTTTCGTTCAAGTAATTATAAGTAAAAAGAGGGCATCTACAGTATGTACCCCCATATTATAAGCACACCGGACAAAAAATTAGTCACCCCTAATAGCACCGATAGTAGGAAGTTCAAGGTCACACAGAGGGCGCTGATGTAGCATTGGTAAGTGACAAGTAGCGGTGACGTAGCACACAGGATCAGATCTGTTTCGTGAGGTGGTGAAGAACAAAGTGTGTGTTGGATATAGTCTGCAAAATGGGTCGTGAGGCAGACGTTACTCAGTGGCAAAAGGAGCCATCGTGTTTGGCAGAGCCCACGGACACAAAATGTCTGAAGTAGCCCAATTTGTTGGTGTGTCAACGCGTACTGTCCAGAGAGTTTACAAAGAGTGGTGTAGTTCGCAATCAACTGACAATCGACGGCGTAACTGTTGCCGGAAAACAATTCTCGACAATAGGGGCCGCCGCCATGTTTCTCGTCTAGTAACTGCAAATCGTTTTCAAACCAGAGAACAATTGCTCCAAGAAACCAATGAGGTTCTCCAGCGACCAATTTCCGAATGGACATTGCGACGAGAACTGCATGCGATGGACATCTGGAGTAGGGTACCACGGAAGAGGCCGCTGTTAACAGCAAGTCACAAATGGCACGTTATAAATAGGCTCAGAGGCACAAAACTGGACTGCGGCAGATTGGAAACGTGTAATTTGGTCCGATGAGTCCCGTTTTTGTTTGTTCTCCAATGATGGGAGGCGACGAGTACATCGCAGGTCCAATGAAGCCTTTAATCCTGAATGCGTCGGTGTTGTTCAGGCTGGAAACAGAAAGTGAAGCGCAGGTCTCTGGCGGAACTTCGGGACCGGCTGATGAACGAGTGGCAGCAAATCGATGTTCAGTACATGCAAAACCTCGTAGAGTCTCTGCCTCGCCGGATTCGTGCGGTTATCAAGGCCAGAGGCGCCGTCACACGTTATTAGGTACATTCTGAGAGGGGTGACTAATTTTTTGTCCGGTGTGCTTATATTTATATATACATTCTAAAACAAATGAGAGTATGATAGTATGGCGTCAAATTACGGTCTAAATGCGACAGTCATGTTGATGTCTTTATGCAGTTTTATATATATATATATATATATATATATATATATATATATATATATATATATATTACCTTAATTGTACGCATAACGTCATATTACCACCTAATAACTAAGTCATATCGATATCACATTGCAGTCATACTGATGTCATTAAAATTCATGGAATTATTACAATACAGAGTGTCCAGTAAGTCTGGAACCATAGGGAAAAATTATAAAAACGGCAATAAAAACGCCGAAGAGACTTTTGGGGACTGTTTGTGAAATGAGCGAGGATGGTAGCGGCTGTGTCATCGTCGGTGGATGTTCTCGGAGGTCCACTGCGTGGTTTATCTCCTATGGATCCCGTTTCCCTGAACTTTGCTACAAGTTTGCCGACACAGCTGTGTGTTATCGGCGCGCGGTCCGGATGCAATCTGTTAAATTCCTCAGCGACCTCCCTCTGACTCCGATTTCCTACGAGCAGAATTACCTGGATGCGTTCTTCCTTACTCAAAGACATCATGGGCACTTGCATAAACGGAAAAACATGAATTACTTATTTCGCCCTATGGTTCCAGATTTACGGGACACCCTGTAGTATGATGGAATGAGGTCACGTTATCGTCTGACGAATAAATCATATAAACGTCATACTGCAGTCATTCTGCCGTCTATTAAACAGTGAAACCATATCAGTGCAATATTGGTTATTATTGGAATTCTCGCTATCATGACGACAATATGAGGCCACAAAGACGCCATTATGATATAAAAATGATTTACCTTCCTGGCGGCAATATGACGTCACACAGACGTCATTTGTTTTGCAGTGTATACACCGAAAGAGAGAGAGAGAGAGAGAGAGAGAGAGAGAGAGGAGAGAGAGAGAGAGAGAGGTTGCTGTCATTCAGCTAGAGGAGGAGGTTGTAGACACCAGTCGACTAGGGAAGTACTCTGGGAGAGACGTTAGGCAGGAGACAGGGAGTGCTGGAACTCCTGTTTCTCCTGTTACTGTCCTCCTTAGCTGATCTTTTTTCCGTGTTTCATCTACCCTCTGAGAAGTCCAGCATGGTATCAAACACACTTCTTTCACTATTTCTCACTACACATACATGCAATTTACATACTACACAATCTCTTCAAAATTTAAAAAAAAATAATTGCATCCACCTCAAGAGCCTCGGAGTACCCCTGGGGAGGGGACCGTAAATGTCCCCATTTCTGGCTTCCCCGTTGCCGATACCGGGAAAGCAGATCCAAGTAGCGGGGCTAGTTCTGGTACTACCTATTCGAGATGCTCTGGGCCTCTGCCTGATTCACTTTTCATAAACTCCTGCAACATTCGTGGCTTTTCCTCAAATTTTCGATCTGCTGAGCACCACCTCTCCTCCTCTAAACCTCACATTCTCTCCCTCACCGAAACTCAGGTGTCTGAGATGACTGACAGCAACTCCTTTCTGTACCCTCCTACTTTCTCTATACTCAATTTCATTTCAAAGGTGGATGTTGAGTATAGCATGTACGCAACGTCCTAACTTGGTTTCGTATTCCCGAACTTGAATCCTCCGAATTCTACACCATCTGGCTATGGCTTACATGCCAGTCTCAAACCAGTCTCAAACTAAATATATCTGCGCTGTCTACTTTTCTCCTAATTCTACTGGATCTCTGAATTTATTTCTCACCACTCATCCTTCTTCTTACTCGGGTTCAAACGTTTTTCTCTGTTGGGCTCCTCCGACCACAATTTTATGTCTGTTTCCTGCCCTATCGCTCTAGTTCGGCCTTTGGATCCCTCTAAGAGGAAACGCCCTTGGCACTTTGGCGCAGCTGATTGGGATACCCTTAGGCAGCACTTCTCTGATTTCCCATGGAATGATTACAGCTTGGGTGGCCGGGGCCCCTCCGAATGCGCTAAGCGCATCAAGGTGATTCACTCGTGCATGGAGACATACATGCCATATTCTATTCCTATTACTCATGCAAAAAAAAACTTAGTTTAACTTTGTTTGTTCTAATGTTGTCCGCAACAGAGAGAAGGCTTTCAGAAGGTACCATCGCCATCCAACTCCTGACTCTCACTTTGCTTATATTTCTGCGCGGGATCGTGCAAAATCTGTTCTTCGACTCGCCAAAAAATTCCCTCATCAGACGAAAATGTGAAAACCTACTTAGTTCTAATTCTTCTCGCTCTTTCTGGCATCTAGCCAAGGACCTCTCCAACAACTTTACTTCTTTCCCTCCTCTTTTCCATTTCGACGGTTCAGTTGCCGTCTCTTCTCCTGATAAAGCTGAACTCTTCGCTCAAACTTTCGCCTCCAATTCAACACTGGACGATTCCGGTGCTGTTCCTCCATCTCCTCCTCCCTCTGACTTAATTATATCGGAAATTAGAATCTCTTCCAAAGATGTTTTTTTCTGCCCTATCTGGCTCAACTCGAGGAAGGCGTACGGTCAAGAACCATGCTTCTGTGCTGATACCCTGTCTAGACAAATTCTTTCGTCTTCGTCTTTCATCCGGTATCTTTCTTTCCTGCTGGAAGTTCGCTTTCATTTAGCCTGTCCCAAAGAAGGGTGGCCGCTCTCAACCCTCCAACTATTGTCTAATTGCTTTGATTTCTTGCTTTTCTGACGTTTTTTAATCTATCCTTAATAGGAAGATTCTTAAACACCTTTCTTACAATATTCTTTCAGATCGTCAGTATGGGTTCCGCAAGGGATGCTCTACTGGCGCTCTCACTAGCGTACATAAGGGAGGCACAGGGGGCAGCCCCCCATTGCATTTCCTGATTCTAAAAATGAATATTACTAAAAACTGTATCAAACGTATAAATTTGGAGAAGATAGTAGGAGTAATGACAATGATCAAATATTGATAATATGAAGAGTATTCCAACATAAATAAATGGAAAATTTAATATTCAGTCAATTCCAGTACAAATTTCGGTCCAATGCGCCGGCAGAAACAATCGAGGATCACTACCGAGTAAATGTGTTCCTTCCAGTCTCAGATACTCTGCAATGCGAGCCCAAGCGGCGTTTCCCACCTGATCACCCAGCTCTTCCATTGTATGCATTGATTCCATCGCAACTGGATCAGCTAGACATGGAGAAAGGATTTACAGTCGCCAGTCTGCATGAATACGACCTCCAGTCTCTAACAGCGCTCCGGGGTGAACTGTAGGTGTGGAAGACACAATGGAGTCCAGAGCGGAAGAAACTTTCAATTGCACTTGATGCTATTCGTGTTTGCCCGTCTCAGCTGCCAAATATACTAGCCCTCCTCGAGCTGCTTGCCACTCTGCCAGTGACCAGCTGTTCCGTTGAGAGGTCGTTCTCCGCACTGCAACGGATCAAGAGTGACAGCCGAAGTACGATGGGTGAGGGTCATTTGAATGGCATTGCTTTGGCCCATGTACACAATGACTTGCCTATAAAACCAGAAGATGTGAAGCTGTTCGCTCAAAAAAATAGAACTCTTACCTTTGTTTAATGTTGCTTGTGAGTTACTTAGTTTTTCATAAGCCATTTTTTCGAATGTTTGTCATGTTGTTTCCTTTTGTCTACTTCTACTTACGTATTGTTGACCAGCGTATGTGCGCTTTAGAAGTGTCGAAAACATGTGCCAATGGCACAGTGCCATAGCCATAATGTATTAGATATGTAATGCATAATGTATTAGAAATGACAGTGGAATAAATAAATGAGATAAATAAATGTACTATCAGGATATGCATCCACATCAACAAGGATCTATCTATCTATCTATCTATCTATCTATCTATATATTATATATATATATATATATATATTATATATATATATATATATATATATATATATATATATATATATATATATATATATTGTCTCCCATCTGTACATGCAATGTTAATGCCATTCTTGGCTCGATGTTCTCATGAAAAATATTTGACACAGTTACTAAATTCTTTGATATGCATGCATGTACACTTGCTCCAATAAAGGTATATGTTTATCTTTATTTTAGTAATTAAATTAACATTTGGTAGCAATGAAACAACCGTGGCCGTTTCACCACCTCCTGACCTAAAACACTGACATATGTTAATAATAACGAAGTTTTTCTATCAGCAAAAGTATATTAATTTGCAGCTTTGCTTATTATTAGCAGCTGCTTTATGTTATCAAATATAAATCATGTTAATTCAATATTGCTAGCCTATGTTTCATAATCATAAGTGACTATGAAATCTATACGATAGATATAATTTATTTTTATGACAATTAAGCCAATATTACTTAGAGATTTAACATCGAAATAACTCAAAATGTTATTATGATGTTGAAGTGACCACGATAAGCAACAGCCACTACATATGGAGATTCTACAATACTTTGTATATATGAGGAAGATAACGTGTTCATCTACATCGCTCTTGCTTTGTGCATCTCATCATTATTTTGGAGAGCTGATAATTCGCACCCTTCCCTTAAGCAAATCCTGCGTATGCCCCTGGGCGATCTTCATGCATATCTCTCTGACACTCGGTCATCCTCCTTTCAGAATTTCAGTGAAACCTTTGCTATCGCACTAGACACGTCAAAAGCGTTTGACAGAGTCTGGTACAAATCCTTAATTTACAACCTACCCTCCTTCGGTTTCTATTTTTCTATCTGTGCCTTCACCTCTAATTTCCTTTCTAGTCGATCGATAGCTGCGGTTGTAGATGTCCACTGATCTTCTCCTAAAGCTATTAACAGTGGTGTTCCTCAGGGTTCTGTTCTGCCGCCCACTCTTTTTCCTTTCATTTAGCGATGATCTATTAAGTCGCATTTCCTGTCCTATCCACATCTCTGCTGATGATTCCGCTCTTCACTTCACCCGCTTCACAAAGCATCCCTCTCAACAGTCACTCCATGCTTCGCGTGGGACGGCTATGATGCACCTGACCTCTGATCTTTCTACTATCTCTGACTGAGGGCAGAGAAAACCTTGTGGCTTTCAATGCCTCAAAAACTCGGTTCTTTCATCCGTCTACTCGTCACAATCTTCCAAATAACAATACACAACTCAAGCCTTCCTCTCCTCGTAACATGGTTTGGTGTTTCCTTTTCTCGTGATGTTTTCTGGAAAGATCACATATACTCTCTTTCTAAAACAGTTTCTAAGAGGTTAGGTGTGCTGCACCGGTTCTATAGTTTTCTTCTCTTCTTCTTCTTCACTCAGTTGCTGTTTTGTACAGGGGTCTTGTTCGCCCCT